>OX388318.1:26381158-26508046 GCA_947579605.1 Athripsodes cinereus
TGAAAAATGCAGGTTTTTCACTGATTTGGTTGAAATATTTTCCTTCCAGACCGCGTGATGTATGTATGTGGTCTGTCGACTGAGTTGTTAGCTTCCTCTGGATGTTCTATGAAGGCTGGTTTACATCCAACGATACTTTCTTTTGTTCTCCGTTTATTTTTAATATGGCAGTTTTGTCATCCCTCGAGCAAACTTCATAAGGCCCCTTGTAAGCTGGAAGCAAAGGTTTATATATTCTATCGTCTCTCAAGAAAAAATGTGATGCCTTACCAAGTTCTGGATGTACGAAAATATTATCCTTGTGGTGATGTTTAATAGGTTTCGGTTTTACATTCCTCATAAACGTTATAAGTTGCTGTGTATAGTAAGTTGGATCTGCATTTTCTGTGTTTTCCTGTAGAATGTCAGCTGGCATGCGCAGTGAATTTCCGAACATCATCTCTGCGATGGAAAAATTATGGTTTTCTCGTATCGTGCACCTTAAACCAAATAAAATTGTTGTTAGAGATTTAGTCCATGGTATAGGGTGATGTGCTTTAATAGACGTTTTTAGTGTCCTGTGGAAACGTTCTATAAGTCCATTCGCCTGTGGGTGATACGAATTGGTTTTGACGTGTTGGATACCTATTCTGCAACAGAAAGATTTAAAATCAGAAGATAAAAATTGACGGCCTTGGTCCGATATGATCTTCTCTGGGACGCCGTACTTTGTGATCCAGTTGTCCCATAAAGCACGTATTATTGTGGTAGCTGTGATATCTGCTATTGGGATTACCTCAACCCATGTGGAAAAACGATCTATAATTGTTAAGCAATATCGCATACCTTCTGATGGAATAAATGGACCTATCAAGTCTTGATTTGAAGATTGTATGGAACTTTCCGTTAGGTAGTGGAATTGGAATAATTTGTGTTTTTGTGTGCTTGTGGATTTTTGCTTTTTGGCATGGTATGCACAGTTTACACCATTTTGTGCAATCACTTTTCATATTTTTCCACACACCTCTCTGGCTTATTGTTTTAATTGTATCCTTGGTACCTGTGTGACTTAAATTATGGATACTGTGGAAAAATTGTCTTTGTAAAGTTTTCGGTATATAAGGTCTCATGTTACCATTATGTGTGTCAAAAATTATTTGCAAGCCTTGAAAATTGTTTTTTATTAAATTAAGTGAGTGATCTTTTGTTTTTAACATGTCTAAAAGTTCTATGTCTTTTAATTGCTCTCTGGATATTTCATCTAATGATATGTTATGATTCATTTCTATCATTTCGACGCGTGAGAAAGCATCTGCGACAACATTTGATTCACCAGTGATATATCTTATATCGGTGGTATACTGGGATATATAATCAAGATGTCTCTGCTGTCTGGGTGTTTCTTTAGCATAGCTTTTTTTACTGAACATGAATTGAAGGGGTTTATGATCGGTAAATACTGTAAAATCTCTACCTTCTAGGTAATGTTTGAAATGTCTTATAGTTTCATATATTGCTAATAGTTCTCGATCATAAGTGCTATAAGAGCATTGTGCCTTGTTAAGTTTTTTTGAGAAAAAACAGATTGGTTCATAATTATTTGATTCGTCTGTCTGTTGTATAACTCCACCAATGGCAAAGTCTGATGCGTCTGTCCACACTGACAGTTTTTTGTTTGCATCAGGAAAACTTAACTTAGTAACATGTAATAAAGAATTTTTTACCTCTTCGAAATCGTTATTTGTGATTTCGTTCCATTCGACAGGTCTATTGTCGTTTTTGGTTGCCCCTTTTAGATAGTCGTTCAGTCTGACAAGCTTTTGTGCAGCCTTCGGTATAAATCGTCTGTAGAAGTTGGTCAGAGCGATGAATCTGCGGAGATCCTTTATTGTTTTGGGTTTTTTGTACTCACTTATGGCTTTTATTTTTTCTGGAGCTGGTCCAACTCCTGCTGCTGATATTTCATATCCTAGAAAAATTAAGGATGATTTGGCAAATTGACATTTAGAAGGGTTAAGTATCATATCATTCTCCTGTAGTCTTTCGAATAGAGCAGTCAGATGTCGTATGTGAGTTTTTTCGTCGGGTGACGCTATCAGAATGTCATCTTTATAGGTGTGTATTCCTTCTAGTCCTTGAGTGATGGTGTTCATGTGCCTCATGAACGTCTGGCACGCACTGGTTACCCCAAATGGCATGCGTAAAAACTCAAAGTTCCCGAAAACGGTGGTAATTGCTGTCTTCTTGATGTCTGCTTCGTTGACAGGAATCTGATGATAGGCCCGTTGGAGATATATCTTAGAAAAAACTTTACAATTGTGCAAATCATTACAAATATCATGAATATGTGGAAGTGCATATCTATCTGGCACTGTCATAGAGTTAAGCTTACGATAATCACCACAAGGGCGATATGTACCGTCACTCTTTTTTACCATGTGAAGAGGCGATGCCCATTCACTGTTTGAGGGTCGGCAGATACCTTGAGCAACCATGTTCTCAAACTCTTTTTTCGCTTGCTTCAGCAGTTCTGGAGACAAACGTCGAGGTTTGAACATAAAAGGATTGCCACGGGTATCTATGTAATGTATTGTAGAATGTTGACAATCAGTATATGGTCTATTTATATCAATCAGTTTGGGATATTTTGCTAATAATTGATGGTAAGGGTTATTTTTATCTAGTAATGAAACTGACGAAATATCATTATCAATACAGTTTGTGTTGTAACCTACGACCTTATGTTTATTAGTATTGTCTATCAACATCTTGTTTCTAATATCTACAATTAAATTAAAGTGATTTAGAAAGTCTGCGCCGATAATTGCGCGTGGAACGTCTGCAATGATAAAGTTCCATCTGAAAATTTTCTTTAGACCGAGGTCTAAATTTAATGTGGTTGTGCCGAATGTCTTCACCACTGTCTCATTAGCTGCAAAGAGTTTTAGGTTATCTTTACCCTTTAAACTTTGGCGTAAACATATGGAACGCGGAACTAAACATAGTTCTGAACCGGAGTCAATCAAAAATGACGTACCTTGTATGCGGTCCTTTATGAAGAGACGAATTTTTGTATGCAGTTCACCCGTCTCGCTAGTGAACTGTTCTACAAGTTTTTTGAATTAGATGGTTTGTTTGATGTAAATGAGCACGGAGAAATACATTTGCGAGCTTTGTGTCCGAATTGCTCATGATAGAAACACAGTTTTGTACTATTATTACAAGTCTTTACATTATTATAACTACGATATTTATTTTGGTTATACTTGTAAGAAGCGTTGTTGTTTTTCATGGATGTATATAGGTAGGGGATGGAACGTTTATAGTAATTTGTATGAATGACAGCGAAGCCAAAAAGTGAGGAAGGGAAATCGACGGTGGCCATTTTGTATGAAACACTTTATTTAACATTTGTATGGGCACTGTATGGAGATTATTCACACAGTATCAGAAAACATTATATTTACTTCTTAAAATAATTAAAATGCCACATAACTTAATATTTTCATATACATGATGAAATAGGGAATAGGATGAGTTAATAAAATTGAGTATTTCATTTCAAAATCATTATTTATTTTTAAACTTTGTTTTCATATACACACAATATGGAGAGAATGAATGACAATTGAAGGATATATCTAAATGAATAATATAAAACACGCGAACTTGCAAATGAGCGGGAAACTCAGGATATTTCGTAAGAATTACGTTTTTCTCCAACCTCGCAGAAAAACGAGATGTTTTTGAACACAAAACACTACGTTTACTTGGTGTCAAATATTGGATAATGTCCAGTTTCTCCTTTCTGGATCCTTTGGAAAACTACAAAAAATGATTTTGTTTATAAACATGCTATAATATCATTAACCTGATCAGATTTGTATGCATGAAACATTTCATTCTAACGGGTAAAAAAACCAAACATCAGATTGTAGGTTCTTTGTATTGTCAGATGACAGAATGGAAAACAAGTTACATGTGTACATATAGGAGAATAAGGACAGATAATTACATAGAACGTTTATAACATTATTATGATCATTTATAAGTATACGAATTATAATATAAACGACTTTAAAATCGCAATATATATTAAGATAAAAACTACAATACAAAACAACTTACCGAAAATATGACAATCCTGTTTCCTGCGAAAGTTGGATTGGATTTATAACCACAACCATTTATAGCGCACATCACCATGTTAATCATAAGATGATTCCTATTCTTCTAGATATAAAAACAAAAACCGATATGAAAAATTCAACTGATGTGCAAAAACTTGAAACATTTTTAAAACAACTAAACATACAAGGGTTGGTTCACGGGAGCATAAATGTCACTCGGCGTCGTTTGACCTGAACGACCATGAAGTTGCAGTGAGTGGTGAATGTAATCCGGATAATCGTGAATAACTTAGAGCGTTTTATGACCCAATGTTATCGTAATGGCGCCATTATTTTTTACGTCTTTTTATTATTTTTTTTATTGCTTTTATAACTTTTAAAATTTTTTTTTTTGGATTTACTTTTTGTTATAATTTCTTAAATTCGCCGACGTGTAAAAGACGTAAATTATGAATATATTTAAATAATTAATATTTTTATTATTATTTGACTGGCGCCTTTTTATAGTAGCATTCAAGTACTTTTGTGTTTCTTTTAAATGATAAAAATATTTTTGTCTCTAACGAAGGAATAAATTATTTTAATAGGTATCTTTAAAATTAACAGTTAAAGTAATAACTACTTGATTAGTTTATAACTAATTGCTTTATACTTTTTTTTAAAATTATTCCATTATCTAACTTTCTGAGCTTGTATACTTCCCAAATACTTGTTACAAGTTTATATCCTAAATTTATCCAAACGAATTCACTGAATCAGCGTCAGAAATTATAAATGACAATTACGCAGAAATCGAGTATATTTTCTGAGACTATAATTCTTATTTTGTTACACATTTTGAAAACATAGTAACATACAGTACATGAACACTATGAATGCGTACTGGCATTGTATAGGTACTTTCAAAATATGCGACGTCGACTGATCACTCGGTGACTGTCTGAACGCAGCCCAAATGCGACGCACCGAACAAAATTTATTTCTTACAAAATGGTCGTCATTCCCCTCCCCGCGCAGCTACAAAATGTTTACCAAAGTGTCTGTCCATTACTCTATTTAGGTCCATGTTGTTTTTGACAGAGCTGTCAATATGTGAACTATGGCGGGTGTTGCCATGATAGAAATTTTTTCTATGAAAATTATTTTGATTTTTGTGTTGCAACTGTTTGCTAAGATTGTCGAATTTCTCAGTTAATTCAATCACTGATTGCTGTAAGGAAATAACTTTACTAGAATTTTTATCGTCTTTAGGTTGAATGGAAGCTACTTCTAAGGGTTTGTAAATTGATGAGACTTTGTCTGCTAAAATTGCAATTTCTTCTAAATTTCTGTTATCGCTTGTGATATGAGCTTGTACCTGTTTGGGCAATTGTTGCACCCACAAATATTTTATCGTGGTGGTATCTACGTCTAAACCGACGGCTAACATTTTCATTTCCCTTAATAATTGTGACGGCAATTTGTCACCTAGTTGAATCCCCGAGAAAAGTTTTTCTCTGCGATTATCTGGAGATTCGCCCATTCTTTGAATGATTGCGTTTTTTAATCTGTTGTACATGGTATTACATCTGGGTAAAAATAAGATATCTGATACCTGACTAATATGTTCATGGTTGAGTTGAGCGACCAAATGTGAATACCTGGTGTCTTCCGCCGTTATATTGGCTAATTCAAATTGGTTTTCTACCTGTAGAAACCAGAGTTCTACATTGTTTGTCCATATCGGTGGGATTTTCACGGACACTCGTTCTGAAAATATCGGAAAATTTGTATTAATTGTTCCTTCACTAGTACTAGCTTTCGCTGGGTGAGAGGTTGAATCGAAATTTTTGTTAGGAGTTGTCATTTTGTATCAAGTGTATGAGAAGAAAATTTGAAGTTAATTTTTAGAATTGAAAATATTTATTTTATTTTTGGATAAAATTAAATGGAATGTAAATTATTTGAATAAAATTGATTAATATACTTTCTTGATTGATTGATTGAAATGTTTGGGAAAAATGTTTGCAGATGAAAAAATATTTGTGACAATAAAATTTTTTAGCAGAAAAAATTGGTACCCTGTCGACTGGTCTCAAACAGTGAATGTTCACAAAATATAATAATAATTAATGCTACTTACAAATAAAATGCTTTGTGTTATATTTAAAATCTGGAACATACAATTATATAAATAAGTACCATAAGTTATGTTCTGCCTTTGGCAGATTTTTAAAAAGACTTGTAGTCTGAAATAAATAATAGTAAAATTATTAAAAAAATAATAAAAAAATATGTGGCATACAATATGTGGACGGTTTTCTGTTCTTTGATTGCTTAAAAATACGGAGCTAAAATATCTTTTAATGTATTTTGTTCCGGGACTCTATATGCCTGAAAACCGTTCACAGAGAACTCTTCTGAACGCAGCAGTAAAGGTGAATAAAATTAGGAATTGATTAATGAATTGTTGTTAAATAAATAAATAAATAAATAAAACGAATAGTAGAATAAAACATTAAATGTAAACAAATTTGTGTTATTCATTTCGCTAATGATCAGCACACATAGGGCACAGGTAGGTGAGGACCATTTGATTTTGATAGGTAGGTACGTACTTAAGCCATTAAACAAGTACCTACCTAACCAAACAATATTACGTCGGTAGGTATCTCCATCTCTATGTTCTCATAATATTCCATATTATAGTATCCTTCTGAATAATGACCCCATTGTAAGTTATTATATACATGTGTATATTATGTAGGCAGCTACCTATATGACGTACCTATAATATTATATTTAGATGAGGTGTGTATAGATTGATTATTTTATAATAATTATTATATTGACTGCGCCACCTCCTTTGATGAGAACTTCTCAAAGATGACATCAGCTTAGGTACCTACTTAACCTATGTAGGTAGGTACCTAGGTACTGTATGAAGGTGTTTCTAAATAAAAATATTATTATCATAAAGTGGCTACCTACTAAGTGGATTATTTAAGAGAGACGTTTCTCATCTTCTAAGGATATAATAAATGATACATAATACCTAGATAGATATAAAATATTTAAAAATGTTTCTCTGAAAAAAATTTAATATCAAATATAAAGAGCGCTTGTGTAGGTATTTGTTTAGTTATTATATATACCTATTTATTATAGGTAGGTACATACCTATGTACCTAAAGATCACATCACTAAATCACTGTTGTGTTATATAATTATTATATCCTATACAATGTACCTATAGCAATATGGGGAAAACTTGAGTAGGTGCTCATGTCAGAAATATAATATATTATTTCTTAATCCTAAACCTACACAAACAATATTATAGGCAAATAACATAAATAATAAGTGGGTTGTTTATAAATTAAAATTTTATGTTTAAACTGAATTTATCAAGCAGCACGTTCCCAGGTGTCGACATACTCCAGATATCACAAGTCAATAAGGACGAATTTCGCAAAGACAATTTTACAATAGAAGATACGGCTGTCTATTGGCCAATAAAATTATACGTCTGGCTATTGGGCATCTTTTCTCCAATCACATATTCTGTTTTTATTGCATTTACCAATAACAGATCGATTTTTATCTATTGAGAGAGCTGGGTTGCCAGTTGCCACAAACCTGTTTGGTAGATGCCATAGAGAAGAAATTAAAAGATATAATTAAGCGATTATTAAATAAAAATTGCATAATTTATTAATTTTTAACTAAACAACGCACAAAATGATGGATGTGCAAGATATTATAACTAAAGTGAAAAATGCTGCATGTGCACTTTCTCAATTGACAACTGATAATACTAAGTTTACCAGGGATCTCATATCGAAGATCCAGCCAATATCAATAGAATTTATGGCGGCTATGAGCTTGGCAACTGCCAAGATAGCTAGCCAAGATGTAGAACTAAAACTACTTAAAGAAAGAATCGCATATCTGGAGGGTGAGTCAAACACAAAGAAAAACAATACTGCAGATTTGTATGAGACTCTGACTGAATTAGCTGAAAGAGAGGAGCGTTCTAAGAACGTCATCCTTTTTAACTTGCCAGAAGTGGACCCAAAACAGTCAAATCGAGACCAAATGACAGAGGATAGTAAACAAATATCAAGTATGATACACAAGGTTGATGGTTTGAGCGATTTGCCAGTAGTAAAGGTGCAGCGCCTTGGTGTTAGACACAAGGACAAGACAAGACCCATAAAAGTCACATTCGGTAATAAAGAGGATGCTAGAACCGTGCTTTTTAATAAGTTCAAGCTTCCTCAACATATAAGAGTCAAACAAGACCTAACTTCTGCGCAGAGAACTCAATTTAAAATATTATGGGAAGAATTAGAAAGTAGAAAAAGGAATGGTGAGATTAATATTGCAATCAAGTTTTTCAACGGCTCGCCAAAGATCGTTCCTACTGGAAAAAAAAACTAATTAATAGTATAGATTGTTATTACCAAAATATTCGAGGGCTGCGCACCAAATTATCGTCTTTGCGTCAGAACATCCCACTTCTGAACCATTCTATATTCATTATTTCAGAAACATGGCTTGACACCTCAATAGGGAATTCAGAGCTGGGTTTCACATTCTATAACGTGTATCGCACGGACCGCAGCCATCAGACAAGCAACAAAAAAAGGGGCGGTGGTGTGCTTATAGCGATCAGGAAGAGCATTCCATCCTCATCCATCAAGATTAAAAGCAATAAAATTGAACAGTTGTATGTGATGATCCAAACTAATTCGGAAAAGATTATTATTGGATGTGTTTACATTCCGCCTTCATCCCCTGTTGATGTTTATAAGTGTTATTGTGAGGATTTGGAAAATCTTTACTCAAAATACCCACAAGCAAAATTTTATTTGTTCGGTGACTACAATCTGCCAGGAATAACGTGGTCTGTGAATGCAGAGGACAACCATATTAACAGGGATAACCACGAGGGTGCTAAAGAAATTTTGGAAACTGCATATTTTCTTGGATTCAACCAGTACAATTATAATTACAACATCCAAAGTCGATTACTAGATTTAATTTTTTCCAATTGTGAATTCATAAAGGTTGAACACCCTAGCGAAGAACTTTTACCTCCAGATGCTTATCATCCTCCACTGTACACGGAGATTGAAGTTGGATCTAAGAATCAAAAGAAAGAAGTGAGTTATGTATCAAACTACAATAAGGGTGATTACGACGGTGCTATAAACTATCTCTTGAACTGTGACTGGACCTTTCTGCAAGATGAGAATGTAGAGTTTAATGTCGCAGTATTTTATGGAATAGTGTATGAAGCAATAAACAAGTTCGTACCGCTTGAGAAATGCAGAGATCATACTTTCCCGGTATGGTTTTCACCCGAATTGAAAAATCTTATAACGGAAAAGAAAATAACACATAAGATCTATAAGGAGACGTATGATACTAGGTATTATAAAAAGTTTACTGATTTAAGAGCAAAATGTAAAACATTGAAATCTAAATGTTATAGTGACCATATAGAGAAAGCTGAGGATATTACCGTAGATTCTCGAAGCCTTTGGAGGTTTCGTAAAACGTTAACAAATAGTGATTCTAGTTACCCATCCCATATGTTTCTTGAACGAACATGGGTAAATAATCAACAGAGTGTGGTTAATTTATTTGCAGATTTTTTTAAAAATGTATATGAAGCGGATAATGGGTGTGTTGAAGAAATTCACATCCCTAATGGTCCATTAATAGATTTGTCAAGTTGTCATCTAGAAGCCGATAGTGTTAGAACTAAAATACTGAAACTTGACATTAATAAAGCTGCGGGGCCTGATAACGTACCTCCAATCTTCATAAGGAAATGTGTGGATGCCCTCGTGGTTCCATTAACTGTAATTTTTAATAAATCCCTTGGGAAAGGTCACTTTCCATCATCATGGAAAATTGGAAATATAGTGCCTATATTTAAGAAAGGTGATAAAAACGATATAAGCAACTATAGGCCCATATGTATTCAGTCCACTCTTGCAAAATTGTTCGAATCTCTGGTACTGGACCAGATGATGCCATCCGTTGTACCAGTGATAGTACCTCAACAACATGGATTCATCCCCGGTAGATCTACAATTACAAACCTATCAATCTATGAAGATTATATTGCTGAGAGCCTCGCCAAGGGGTTTCAGGTGGATAGCATTTACTTGGACTTCCAAAAGGCTTTTGATAAGGTTTCGCACAGCATATTGTTAGAGAAACTCTCGGTTCTGGGAGTGAATGACACTCTTTTGAGATGGTTTACTAGTTACCTGAATGGGCGATCATTACGAGTAAAAATAGATAATGTTTTTTCTCCCTATTTTACTGCCACCAGCGGCTTACCGCAGGGGAGCCATTTTGGACCAATTTTGTTTCTGCTTTTCATAAATGATGTTGTATCTGATCTGGGGGGTATAGAATTTTTGATATTTGCAGATGATATAAAAATGTATAAAAGAATTGAGTCAACTAAGGACTGTGACATGTTGCAGAGTAACCTTGAGAGACTAAATTTGTGGTGTCAGAGTAATAGATTGTTCTTGAATGTTCAAAAGTGTCAATTTATCAGATTTGGAAGATTGAGGGGGTGTATCGATTTCGAATATTCTATACAGGGCTTCAAACTAACTAAAGTAACTGAGATTCATGATTTGGGAGTAGTTTTTGATGAAAAAATTACATTTATAAACCATATCGAGGAAATAACAGCGAAAGCAATGAAAACCCTTGGGTTTGTACTGCGTACAGTGACCGACTTTAAGAATTTGCATTCCATCAAACTTTTGTACACGTCACTGGTGCGTAGTCAGTTGGAGTACAACACACCCATATGGTCGCCTGCTTACGCTGTACATGTAAATAACATAGATCGTGTCCAGCGCAAATTTTTGCGATTTATAAATTTTAAATTGGGTATACCTAGAGACGAAATTAATTACGAATATTTACAAACATATCTTCATATAGAAAATTTGTCAGATAGGAGAATCATGAACGATCTTATTTTATTGTATAAAATCATAAACAGTTGTATTGACAGCCCTGAATTAACACAGTTGATAAGGTATAGGGTGCCTGGGCGATGTACTCGGGGCCGGGAACTGTTTTATTGTGACAATCACACAACTAACTATATAAGTAATACAGTGGTTCCCCGATTGCATCGCTTGGGAAACCAGTGCTTGAAATCGGTTGACATTTTTAACGTCAGTCTTCCAAATTTTAAAGAACAACTTAGAGTCATGTTTTCTCCCTGTTGCCCTCAGGAGATATAGGATATAAATGAATAAGCCACAATGTTTTTTGCTTTATTGTCTTCTTTTTTATTTGATTTTTGTTTCTGGTTTTTATTGTTGAGTTTTTAAGTATGTAAGTTGAAGCACCTGTTATTTCTATTGAAACTGTTTTATTGTTTATTGCTTGTGAGTTTCTGATTGAGGTGTGTGAGTGTGTATGTGTGTTAATTATTATTGATGCTACCTTCAATGTCATTCACTATACAAGATGTGCCTTCATTATATATGTTTTAACGTATTATATTTATTATTTTAAATGTGTATTGTTTTGTTTTGATTTATATTTTATTTTATTGACAATTGTTTTTTTTTTCTCTTTGTACAATTTAAATTGAATGTTGCAATTTTAATAGTTGCAGATTGGTTTATTATTCTCCATAATTTGATTTGTCTCTATAATTTGAATGTTGAGACGTATAAAAAAAAAAGAAATATTAGAATAATAACAAAGTTTATATGTTTGCTTTGTAATTTGTGACAAGTAAATTAATAATTGCTGTATTGTGTGATTGTTCGTATGGATGCCTACTAACTTGAATTGTCTATAAATAGTGCCCATCCATTTATTTATACATGGTTGTTTTTATTGATGATATTTGGTTGCATTTTTGTTGTTGTTATTATTTTGGTTATATATATTTGAATTACTTAACACCAATTTGTGAATTTGTATGTTTATATATGTATATATATTGTAAATGGCTATATGAGCCGTAAATTGAATAAATAAATAAATATAATGTGATATTTCAGAATATTATTACGGGCTATATTGATTTAATAATGAATAAAATATCTACTGCTTTTTAACACCCATTCTTGTATAGGAAATCATTATAAAATTCGACGGCAGGAGCGCAAACGTCATAAAATGAATAGGCACGCGAGACATGAAATTATTTGTAGATAGCTGTAAGTATAATATTATTATAAATGATAGTTATTTCTGTTGACAACCTTCACATGAATCACGTAGGTACATTATGTGATATAGATATTAGAATAATGTCATTTTATTTATCATTATTATATTTATTTAATTATATATTATATACATAGGTAGCTGTATAATGTCAAAGGATGAAGCAGCGGCGGGCTTTTTATATTGGCCACGAAATTTAGAGCTAAATAATATTGAAATATTTTGTATAAATTAAAATAATTAAAAACACTGTATTTTCCACTTTTATGTATATTTAATAAATGTGGAAAATACAGTGTTTTTAATTATTTTAATTTATACAAAATATTTCAATTAAAATGGAATTCCACAATATTCATCACGAAGTATTCCAAAAGTTAAATAATATTGATGGCCAAAATGTGCACCATTTTTCTTAAATTCCCATTAGGTTGGTATAATATATTGATTATGAATAACAACTTCAATTCCTTAAAAAGTGCTGAATAAGATGCAATAAGAAGGAAAAGAGATAAAAATATTTTCACGGGTCATCAGAATTTCTCTGAAATGTGTAACACGTAGATACGGTTGGAGGCAAATTTCCATTTATTTTAATTTACTTGGAGGTTAGATTTCTCTACGCTTTTCATTGAAATTAAGTTTGCAACAGATGCGTTTGACGTCGATAAATTTTAATTTGCAGTCTAGGTTTTTGCTTCTTTTCTTTCGTAAATTATTGATTTAATCTCGAGGCACGTGATGATATTTTTGCATGTATGGGAAGCTCGCCACTGGGATGCAGGTAACCTATCCACCCATATATTACGCAACTATTGTGCATGCATACTTACATTATATCTATAATACATAATTACCTATAATGACTACACTTAGGCTTATACCAGTGGCGGGACTAGGCTTTTCATGTTGGTCATGGATTCTTATAACAAATGCGACACCTTTATAATATAAGATATCCATTATGGATTACATACCTCATTGCTGAATTTAGTATATTAAATGCTATATATGTGATGTTTCACAATCACCTGTCTCTTAAATGATACTTGAAATCTCAGGTAGGAAACCTATATTTGTTTGCGAAGGCTTCATGGAGCAGTCTCTTATATAAATAAATAAAATACAAGAAATACATATGTAATATATTATTGAGCAATTTAAAAGTTTTAAATTATTATTATTATACAATTCATATCGTACTGTAAAATTACAGTAAATAATTTAAATTCTTGCAATTGAAGCTTGCGCATCCATTATAATAAATTATTATTGATTCTGTATGACGAATGTTTCGAGTCACAAAAAACTATATTATCCACTAACAGTTGCATGTAGTGAGTACCTACCTACAAATTATTCTTAACCAATACCAGTAAATAAGTAGGTAGAGTTACCTATATAATTCGTTGCGAAACAACTCACATAAATATATTCGTATAGATACATAGGTACCTACACTATACTCGTACACTCAAAGGTTTTTCTTTTAGGTGGTGTTGGTTCTTCCAAATCACAGACATATGTATGGGTAGGTATAATATGTAAATTTAACACACAAAACTACCTTATAAGGCTTAGAAAAGACAGCATCACCTCTTTTTCAATTTCTCTTACATAACACACGGCCGTCTTTGAGAATTTGATCCACGTGGTCAAGCCACGTAGTTCTCGGATGCCTGCGCTTCTTCACACATAATAATGACATTTTATATAGCGCCGTATTGTGATAATATCACTTCAAGGGTGCTTTACAACATCTAGGATCAATATCTAACATTGTAGTAATATAATGTATGGACATAGGTAATTTCTGCAGGCATCCAGAATTCATTTTCTTCTTTAATTCTATATTATGCGGTGCTTTTTGCATGTATGGCAGGCACGTTACTGGTAAATATCTACGTGACATTATAATATTTGGTACATAATAATAATATATATTAATCTATATATGCAATTTAGAACTATGTTTTTGCAATACAATTAAAGTAAATAATATGGGAATAGGTTCATAACTGTTGTGTGTATATAAAATTAAATGTATCTTTATAACATGTAAATTGGTAGCCTGGAGGTAGAGTCTCGGCCTCGTGAACATGGGGTCGGTGGTTCGATACCAGGTGCCGGCAAACTCCCCTTTCACGACACAAGCTTTTAGTAGCTTACTGTGAAAGGTGTATAAGGTTGTATTTGGGTTTATAACAAACAAAACCCAGATATATCTTTTTAAAAAAAAAAAAAAATGACCTGTACCGTAATTTATGTATAAATAAATAAATAACCACTTTAGTTATGGTGACAGTTATCTAATGGACCACTCCCATAATATACATACGTGCATGTACCTACATATATAACTATAGGTACTTAGGTACCTAACGGTCGTGAGTGTCCTTCTTCTTAATAATAATTCTAATCTTATACCTACCTACATAACAATGTGTAACATGGTATATACATACTAGTGATGTAACGAATGTCTGATTTTGGATATTCGCGAATGCGAATGCGAATGCGAATATTTCATGCCGACATTCGCGAATGCGAATGCGAATGCGAATATTGACTTGAAAATGGTATAGGAATTTGAAATATTCCAAAACTCCTCGGTTTTCTTAAAGAATATTTTCTTGCAATACCTTTTTCCACAATGTACCGGGTAAGTATCCGGTACTTTCACCGAATTACTGATTTGTTTCTTCATTTACATGGTACACAACAGATGAAAGACATATAAATATAAACATGTAAGCGACAAAAACATTCCAATAGTCTTACATCGAAACAGTGCATACTTCAGCAATAACACACAAAACAATTATTATAGAAAATCTTACACATAATATAGGTATTAATTCACAATACATCCAATCACCCATTCCTATTACAAATCGCTGCTCACCCAATTTTGCACACATACCTAATACATTCATTCGCACAAACACATTCATACTTCACTAATGTATGCAATAACAATACAAAAAAACTCTTAAAAAAGAAAAATTTAAAAAACAGTCTAAAAATTAATACTATCCCAAAACACTTCACATTTTATCAAACATATACATTTTTTTTATATTTATTTCATCTTATTCTACCCTCAACTCTCCTTTCTCACAAACCTGACGTAATTGGCACTTTAAAATTCTATAAACAGGGTTTCTTGAGTCTGCAATCGTTTTTGTTTTTTTTAATGTAGAACGGAAAACAAGATCTTGTTAAAGGAAGCATTCTAAAGTTAATCCTATCTAAAATATTAGGCACATCGTATTCGGACAAGCATATTTTTCTCAGGTTGCATGCATCCAGCAAAACTCTTCACAATTCCAATTTAGGCAAATCTTTAATAAATACAGGATAATGCAATCTCTTCCTAACCAAACGAATGAATTTGGACTGAGTTCTCTCAACTTGATCGACATATTTTTTTAAAATGTGGATTCCATACAGAGGAACAGTCCTCCAGCTTGGAGCGAAACAACGATAAGTACAAGTACAAATACGATTCATATAACCTAAATGACTTTGTAGATCTCAGAATAAATCCCAGTATTTTATTGCTCTCTTCGATAATTTTGTTCACGTGATCATCAAAGTGAAGCTCAGAGTCAAACACCACACCTAAATCTCTAATCTTATTTACTTCTTTTAAATCATGATTATGGATATTGTAAATTTATCGAATTTTGTTTCTATTTTTGGTAAAAGAGATCAGATTACACTTCTCCAGATTCAAGTGCAAGTTATTTCTTTTACAGTACTCGTGTAGTCTTTCCAAGTCCTCGTTAAGCATTTCATAGTCAAACAATAATAATTGAATTTGACAGTATATTTTTAAATCGTCCGCAAATAATAGAAGCTCTGAGTGGTCAAAGCACTTTTTTATGTTGTTTATGAATATCGTGAAAAGTAAAGGACCCAAAGAAGACCCCTGAGGGACACCAGATGTAACACTGACACTGCCAGATGAGTAACCGTTAAGTTTAACTGTCATCAATCTATCAGAAATATATGAGTCAATCCACCTTAGTTGAAAAAAGTCGATGTTCTACTTTATCAAATGCCTTTTGAAAGCCGATATAAATGGCATCCAACTGTATACGATTGTCCATAGCTGAGAAAAAAAATCAGATTTGTTACTGTCGATCTTCCACTCATGAATCCATGCTGCTCTACAAGAAGATACGGCTTCGGGAAAAAAGTAATTTGTTCACGAACCATACCCTCAAATATTTTTGAAATAGGTGATAGAATTAAAATTTGTCTGTAGTTACGAACGTCCGATTTGCTGCCAGATTTATGCAAAGGAATAATACTAGCCATCTTCCATTTGCATGGAAAGCATCCTTCTTGTAAACTCCTAATTTATTTATCGTGTCGAAACCCAGAGAAAAAACCCATCAAACTGATTTCCAGTACTGCGCAAAACGCGCAGCAGGTGGAGATGCGTCAAAAATATCTTCCATAGTGCAAGTGACAGGGCACAATGGACACTCCAACAAGTGTGGCATAGTCTGTGCTGCACCACAGTCACACGCTCCGGATTCGTCCTGTAGGAAGCCCAATCGTTCTCTATTGTCGCGGCAGTTTCCTACACCAGATCTCAGTCGATTTAGGGTTTTCCATGTCCCATAGTCTAGATTGCCTCCTGCAGCAAGGTGTTCTAATAAATGTCAGATACAATGGTTTGGTTAAATGACTTACACGTCTCTTTAATATATTGGTGCTAGACCATCAGGGCCAACTCCTTTTGTCTCATCTATACCTAATAAACGTTTATGAATATCAGATTTCAAGATATTAACCATGGATAAACATGAGTTAGTTAAAATATTTTCCAATTCTTTAGTATTAGAATCATGCAAATTATTCAGTGAAAATACAGAACCAAAAAACGTCGAAAACAAGTTTGCAATTCCCTCTGGATCGCTCGAAGTCTGGTCACCGTCACCCATTACCCTTGGATAGCCTCTAGATTCTTTAAGGGAATTCACGAATGAAAAGAAAGACTTGACATTGCCCTTAAGTGACTTCTCAGTGTTATTAATAAAAGACCTATAATCGTGATTCTGCGACAACTTCAACTGAGCTCTTAGTTGAAAAAATAAATTGTAGTCAGAATCATTACGGTTCATCTTCAACTTACGCCAAGCCTTAGACTTCTCTTAAACAATAACAGAATTCTATTAGAGAACCATTTGGGAAAATTATTAGGTGACACCCTCTTCATATGTAGGTGTATGCTTCTC
Organism: Athripsodes cinereus; assembly: GCA_947579605.1. Taxonomy (NCBI): domain Eukaryota; kingdom Metazoa; phylum Arthropoda; class Insecta; order Trichoptera; family Leptoceridae; genus Athripsodes; species Athripsodes cinereus. The sequence goes on from OX388318.1 coordinate 26,398,734, forward strand.
AATTATTGGCAAAACATAACCATAAAAAGATTCAATCATCTTATTCACCGGTCCGTTTCCCAAAACACTGACCCAATCAACACTTTGAAGTTCAAAATTTATTTCCGAAAAGTTTGACTTAAAGTATATTAATTTCTGGATCATATTTTGAGACAAATCCTCAGCAATTTCAAACTCATAATCTATCAACAGTGAAGGATAGTGTGAATCCTTACTAACCAGTGGAGAGTCACATCTGGTAACAGAACACGGAATAGTTGAAAGAACTAAATCCAAGATAACTTGATTGCTGTTATAAACTCCGTTAGACTGAAACATATTGAGAAAAGATATAGATTCTATCAAATACTGCGCAACAGGACACGAATAAGAATACGGAACAAAGATTGAATCAACATCGGGGTCTTTTTTCCATTGGATTGTTGGGATATTGGAATCTCCAATAAGACAAATATCCGTTTTGCCGTAATAGCTGATTAAACGTTCAGATATACTTTAAAAAAAGATGTTTTAAGTATCTAAGGATGTGGAAGGCGGTATATACATATACTACACCCAGTAGCGGTGAGCATTTTTTCATGCGTTACCGATGAAAAACGAATACTGGTAAAAAAAACTTTCACCAGTATCATCCCAAACAAGAGTGGATGAATATCCTAGTGTCCGATCCACAGCAATTAAGACCCCACCTCCATCCCTTTTACCACTCAACATGAAATCCCTATCCTTGCGGTAAACTGTATATTCGTTTTGAAAAAGTTCGCTGTCAAATATGCCACAATTTAGCCAAGCTTCCGTCAGCACAATTATATCATAACTATTTGCAAATAAGTTTGCTCTAAACTCCTCGATCTTAGTCTTCAAGCCCGAAAATTCTGAGAGAATACTTTAGTGTGGTTCACCTTGTAGTATGATATAAATATTCCTTAAATGGAATATAAAATTATTGTAGGGCCCTATACTTATAGCAGTTGTAATACTTAAAACAAACATATAAATTAAATCTCCACAAATGCATATTTCTCCTAATAATAATAACATCATCAAGCAAACGAACACAGGAAACAATACAACAAATGTGGCCAACACGGAACAGACCAGATACTTTATTACTAAAATAATATTCGCAAAACATTCGCATATTTTTTTGCGAATGCGAATGCGAATGCGAATACTTTGAAATATGCGAATATTCGCGAATGCGAATGCGAATGCGAATATTCGTTACATCACTAATACATACAAATAGGTACCTATAATATGTTGCATTATAATCAATCCAAAAAACTCAGGTATAGGTACCTACTATTAGATACGCATTTAGTTATACATATACTGTATATGTTTTACATTACCTACATAATACATCTTCACCTCACTGCAGTACTAGGTAGGTGTACAAAGGTGTAAGTAGGTATTTATGAATAATAATAATAATGTCGGTACATTCCTTGATGTTTATTGAAGCAAGATCAATATGATAAGTCAAGTCTCACCATAGATCACTCAGTGGAATTCTTCAACCAAATAATCCTTATATCTTATAAAATAACGTACCTACATAGATGTAAGAACTCCATCAGTAAGCTGCAAAGAAAGACATCAACGCGTGGGTCTACAAACCTAATTATTTGCATTTCATTGCATATTAATATTAGGTATGTCTATTTAGGTAAGTAAATGCGTATACCCTTGTGCATATTAATGTAAACAAAGCTATTTTGTAGTCAACCAAAGGTTATACTAAAAAAAATTAAAATAACCTATTATTTATTTATTGATACAGTGGACGGCCATAATAGCCTTTAATAAAAAAAATAAATAAAATCATATACAAAGTCTAATACACAAATAATAACTGAAGTTTCCACCAATAAAATACTTGATACATGTAAAATCTATGTGTATACAGTAATATCATAGAAAAATACATAAGTAAGTATGTACCTACTTATTAAGAGCACTTTATTATGAAACTACTAATGTGTGCGTAGTGGTCTGCGGAATAATTTACATATATTTTTTAATTTTGCTAATTTTTATAAGATATAAGGATATTTATTTTTATAGTGCAGAGTGGTCATTGGAAATTGGGTAAGAGTTTCGGAAACTAATCAAGAAACACTTGTATATTGTTTTCATAAAAAGGATTTGGTAGTAAAATTGAACACTAATATATAAAATGTGGATACAGGATAACTGGAAGAGGGTATAAGGTATTTTAAGTATTTTTTTGTCATTGGTAGTTCGTCCGTCAATCTGATGGTGAAATATTTACACCAGTCCACATTTTAATATTTAATACCTTTGCTGAGTTTCGGGCGATGGACATCGCCCCTGAGGTTATGTTATGAATAAACGGCGCTTCAAAAATTGTCTATATATTTATATTTATGTATAATAAAACTCTGTGGGAAGCAAAAGTTCAAGAGCCTTTTCTACTAATATATTCTAGTTTAGAATCATTTGTGCACAAAACAGAAGTTCCAGATGTTACTATAGAGCTCTCAAAGTGAATTATTGAAAATAATGTTATTTTTTAACAATTACATTGTACTAGGTACGATAAGTTACTTCTTGGGATTTGAGAAAAACTTTATTTCAATATAAAATTTAATGCTAAAAATAAATAAATATCAAGTGCAAGCCAAAATGACGCTAAAAGTTATAAGTAAACATATTTAATATAATTTTAGCACTGAATCTGTAAAATTGTATATTATTATGAATACAACACATTTTATAGGAGAAATTGCTTTGTCCACATTAATATGCACAACTGTGAATATTTGTTCTTTGTAAACAAACGGTGGTGTCCGAGAACCACGTGGATCAATTTTTAAGGACGGTCGTGTGTTAAGAGAAATCGTCTTGCGTGAATGAGAAATTGTATGAATGTAGAAAAAGTAAAAGAAGTACATATGTAAGGATAGATCTATATGGCGTTCCGTTCTCTATGCCTACCCCACCTGGGACATGGTGTGAGGGTATAGGATCTATAGTATAATGAATATTTTCTCCTCTCGAGATGTGTAAGCAAAGGAAATTGACAGTTACACCTCCCAGTGGCTGGGTAGGAACATGCATATATATATATACATACAATGCGTTATTAAGTATAATATAATATTATGTATTGTCTCTTATACTTATGTTTTTTTTTTGTAAGTAAATTAGTTTTTACTAGGTTTATGTCAATGTGTCGTGGTTAGATGGAAGAAATCACTTTATAGTGATAATCGCGCCACTGCACATCGTCCTAGTTTTTTTTTTTTTTTTATTATTTTGTTAACACTGTTATGTAATGATGATGTGCAAGAAGAATAAATAAATATTGCATTGTATATATAACATATAATATAGAGGGAGGTAGTAGTGGTGCGATTTCCATTTATTCTTTATTCTTTAACATCTTCCGTAGCTCCTTTACAGGAAACTTGGGTTCACTAATAATACATTAGAAAGGGAGCAATGAACATACCACGCAAAAAAAATAATCGAAAAAGACACAACAAAAATTATAGGCACAAGGCACATTAATTAATAAATTCTTTTTTTTTCAGTACTAAAAGGATGTAAAGGTTTCCTTTAGTGCCATGTCAAAGGGTGAAAAAATAGTTCACGAAAACAAATAAACAAATCCATAGCAGAAAACAAATTATGAAATTATAATAATAGAAGATGTGTACCTATGTTTAAATTATTATAAGAGCATGAGAACAAAGTTATGGTAGACTAGACAAATTTATGCTAGTGCAAAATGTATGCGGAAAAGTCTCGCATATCTTGTAAAAATGTTAAATGTTGTCGGAAATAATCATAATTATAATAACTATGAGATCGTGAAATATCTCAAATGTCTGTAAGTACTAAATAGAAAATTTGGCGACGGGGGTGAGAACAGAAATTTGAAAAATAGGTTATTCTCTTAAATTCCTATGTCAAATTGTGGAAATAAAAAAAAATATATCAATACAAAAGGATAACCAATATAAAAAAAAACTAATCCCGTCAATGGTAAGTTGGTACATAATGATGTGATGTGATGTGTTACAGGTCCTGGGTGGTAATGTCGCGGTATGTCAGGGTAAGTGAGATGATAATAATAATAATATAGGTAAATAGTATTACCTTGCCTACCTACAATATTATACGGGAATTCTTCTTCATTCGCCTGGACAATTATTAAATTCACAAGATATCACCAACCTGCATGTCCCAGCTGACCATCTCTAAGTAAATACTTTTGGGTCTATTAGGAAATAATACCTCTGGACATACTATCCGGAACTTCTGCTTGCTTTTCCCTCATTGTCTGAGTAGGTATTCTGGAGGTCCTCTGGACACATGTTCTGTTCATATTATCGCAAACATAATTTGTTAGATTTTATTCTCATGTATCAAATTATGTTTGCGCTGATATGAACATGTGTCCAGAAGACCTCCAGAATACCTATTTTAGACGGTGATCTGGGTGCTTCTTATAATATTGCATTGTCACTATAGGTACATATAGTATAGGACTGTGTTGCAGATACAGGTGTCAAAGGAATATTGGGAGGCATTTTAGATGGAACTTCGTTAAATGCAAGTATTTCACCAGGGATGGGTGGCAGGCTTCAGCAAATCTACCAGGGTCGCTAACACAAATAAAAATTCATCGAAAGAAAAATGAAAATATGCCGAGTGTAGGAAGCAATCAGGACACAGGGAGCATGCAGAGCACAGGAGGAGGAATGCCATCTATGGGAAGCGGAGCTGACGCATCTTCAGGGGGAATGTCACCTTCGGGAGCTGGAGTATCTTCTATGGGAGGAGGGTCGGTTTCCCCGGGAGAAGAAGAATCACCCAGTACATCAGGGGGAGGTGACTCTAGTTCTGATATGGCAGCCCCCACTATGGGAGGATCATCACCGCCTGCAGGGGGCTCATCTACCTCATCCACTGGTAGCATTACTACTTCCACAGCAGGAGGAGAAGGGGGTGGGAGATTTATCAAGAGACTGCCTGGACTGGGAGCGTTCGGAGCTGGGCTCGGGACGTTCGGTGGATTCGACATCAAAAACTTTGCCGTTCTTTTTGGTGGTGTGGGGGCTGGAGTAGGTGGATACCTTGGCTAGTTAGAAGTGTGTTAGTGTGAAGTGCGTTTGTGTTCTGTATAAAGATGATGGACCTACATATTTATAGAGTCTTTCATTTCATATACCTAACTAATGTGAATATAATATTATTATGATCGGGTATGCCATTTTAATTATGTACCTAATGCACGCAAAAAGAGACGTTTGTTTAAATATATAAAATATAACAATTATTATCAAAAGTATAATGATTACATAATTACGTGAATAATATTAATTATGACTTATCCAGTACCAATATTAACATTTTATATTAATGATTTATTTAATACTAGCTTCTATTTATATAGCCCGACAAAGATATGGGTTATAAATGTAAATAGACAAAAAGAGATACGCGCAAGTATAGTACATGAGACGATATCATCTTCATGAATAAAAATAGGTAGATACTTACGTCATTTTCTTTTTACTAAAAACCTCTCCCAATGCAAAAACTTGAAGTTATACACCACACATACCTATATTTATTGGAAAAGATGGGGAGGAAATGCCCTATAATGAAAAAAAATGTTGGTACCCACTTACATATATTTATATAGAGTAATAATCCATTGGATTGGTCTGCAACGAGTTTTGATTTTCCTCTCTATTCCTCCCTATTCTCTGTCAGTCTCTTTAATGCTACGTAGGTGCCAAAATTCATGTCCCTTTTCAGTTGGTCTTTTTACCGTTACTTTCCGGTACTTTTACCGAATATCTGATACTTTATTACCAAAATAATATTCGCAAAACATTCGCATATTTTTTTGCGAATACGAATGGGAATACTTTGAAATATGCGAATATTCGCGAATGCGAATGCAAACACGAATATTCGTTACATCACTAGTACCTACCTACACTGAAGGGTACCTATCTAACGTTACAAACCTACATGGGTAAGTGAGTATAGCTATATATAGAGCCTTCATCTAACTAATTCACACCAACATAAACAAATTGCAGTTTTGTAGCAGCAGATAAAACTAAAAAGAGACACAGAGGTAAATTTTTACGTAGGCCTATTGGAAATCAATGAATTACTTACACTATTGACTGAAATCTTAATCTATATTTATTATTTTGTAAAAATCCTAAATACCAAAAATTAGAAATATGATAATTTAAATTTTTGAGGAAAGAATGAAATAGGATATTAATATAAAATAGAAGAATAGAAGAAAGGAAAGGAGAGAGAGAGTAAAAAGGATAATATTTGGCCGCCATGCTTAGAGAGAATCTATTTCATATGATTTCTAGCTGGAGCCTAATACGTATACCTACATCAGTAGGTATATCTAAAAGCTTCAGAAATATTTTGCATTATTTAGGCCTAGGCCAATAAAAAGATGTTCAAACATTTTATGACGAGGGAACCAAACTAAACATGTGAGGGGAATTTGGAGGAGATGTCTCCTGGTATCATTTCATACATACATACATATTATTATGTAGGTGCTAGGTGGGTATATTGTACTGAGAAGCTCACTGCACACTGCATTACAGAACCTACTGGTAAACGTGGAAGAGATGTACCTACACGTACATAACTATAAATATTATCAATGAACTTGATGGATTTGTATTGCACATCAAATAATTAACAGTAGGTACATACATACATACCTAAATGTAAGTACTACAATACTACATAGATCTTTAATTAATTATTTTAATAGGCATCTTCTTTACAACAATATGTATGTAGGTAGGTACTCTGCAATATGTATTGGCTTTGTTATTATTTTAATGCTATACATATTAATTTATTTCAAAGACTAGATAGAATCGTAGAGAATATGTCTGCCAGAGATTTGGGGGAACTTTTTTCTTTCTGGAATCCGATTGAAACTCGTTTAAAGACCTGACCGTTTCCAACAGACGGTGGGTGTTAATACAGTATCTTCTAAGCATAAGGTTGTCTGAGAGCAAATTGTCTTTTAAGGGTGGATAGCAAAAAAAAAAAATATGTCTGCCACTATTTTCTGTAAGTTTTCCTTATAATGTAGGTAGGCACCTACACTAATTGTTTTATTTAATGTTTCAGTGGTAACATCGTGAAAAAATATATTAACACTGATTTGTGTTTTGCGCTCAACAATGTGCGAGTGATATTTCAGTGGTGAGTCTTCTGAAAGTTCTGTTATGCTCCTTCAACCTCGTGTTAATCGCTCTTCCTGTTTGATCGGTGTATTTGGCTCTGAATCCGTTGCGCCAAATACTGCAGATCCACCTTTACTCTGATAGTGTGGGGCATAAAGTACTTAAATGTTGTGGAGTGTTTGAAAATTCATAAAAATAAAATAAATAGGTATATTAAGCACTTCCACAGTGACTTTATCAGCTTTCAAGAGCTTTCGCTGTCATCCTCGGCTAACTTGAAGGCAAAGTGGATAAATTCTTCTTCCTCAAGTGTCCTGTTGGGTCTCCCCAATGTTGTCGATAACCTCGGCGAACCTGTCCCTGTCCTGAGCCACTCGGAACAGCTCCTTCCCACTTCAGATGCCGGTCCATTCCCTTATATTTCGAAAGTGGATAATAATAATGTCTAAATTCCTTCTACTTCATTATTCCTTAGTAGCAAAACACACCCATCAAAAATGCCTTAATAATTTTATATATATAGATACAGGTGATTGTTTTTCTAATTACACACTAAAATATAGGATATAGTTATCTACAAGTCGATCACCCCAACTATAATAATATACACACATAGGTATGTATAGGTACCTACATACATAATAATGTTACGAGATAAAATTCATGTAAATCTATGTTGATGTTCCTATAAGTAGGTACTCGTATACCTACAAATGTGTGTTTGGATAGGTATAATACTCGTATGCAGGAAGATATTATATTCTGGGGAATTCCGTATAAATGTGACGCAATGTAACACTATTATACATACAGCTATATAATTATACCAATACAGTGAGGTGCAACTATATGTATGGTAATTTAATAACATTCTCAAAAATAGCTTCAAATATAGTCCCTACATATGTATGCATACCTACCTGGTCATTCATGGGACAATATAGGTAGGTACCTACATATACCTAATTATAATATTCTACATAAAGTAGTAAATAAATAAATATATACATTGTACATACGTAGGTAAGCATTATTAATGTAATATTGTTTGTCCATTCCACGAGGACGGCAACTCGCATTGGATTTCCCTAGCAGCTTGAGACGCAGATATTATGGAAACCAGTTCTTCATTTAATGCCTAATCAATGATATAAAAAACTTTTATAAAGTAAATAATAATATAATGTGTGTACTGTGAAGTTATCACAATGATTATCTACGCAACATTATCACAATGCACAATACTACCTATTATCTTACATTATATATTCATAATTATGTTATGATTGTATCAGTGGCGTGATTCTCATACATACAGAAATATAGATACACTGTGTTACTTTAATACTGTAATTTTCATTCGTGCAAAGTACTAACGAATGATAATATAAAAAATGCATGCACAACTGCAAAAATTGTAGGATCTTAATTAAACTGCATGAGATCTGGTTTTGAAATCTCTATAAAAAATTAAAAGATGTGATAATTCATTAATTTTGTGATCGGCAAGAAATTCAAAAATTGAAAAAAAAATCAACAAAATTGTGAATCCTGAAAAGAAAGATCCAACAATCTTTAATACGAGTTGTTAAAATAATATTTGTTTTATTACGAATACATAATCAAAATGGATGAATTCAGGAGAAAACTTCCCCCCTCCCTAAGATCTCGTAAATAGTAGAATGTAAGCGAAATTAGTATTTATTTATTTTATTTACAAAACAGTTTTTAAAAGATAAGTCACTAATGTCTACCTAACTGGGCATGAGCCCGTACCAAAGTAGACTTATTATATAGAAAATGAAATTGAAATCAATTTTCTGTACTTTTTCTATACTATGAAATATAGAAAAAGTACAGAAAATTGGTATCAAAGTGAGAAACTGCCACCCCCACCAAGAAATCACATTGAATGTAAGTTGCTTTTAAAATTGTTGTACAAAAGCAAATTCCTATTTCAAAGTTAGTTTTGTGTATGCGGAATTAAATTGTGAAAACTGAGTCTAAAGAGGACACACGTTACATGGCATTGAAGACTATCATAAAAAGCTTGTCACACCACTGCTGTGATATATACACCTATATTATATGTGTATACATACATATATTACACTAACCACATAACTGCATGACCTTAGTATTGATAATTGCCTGAAACTTACATCAAAATAAACTTGAATTTGGGTAATCCCTTTAGTGAATCACAACATAAAGTAAGTTATCTTAACTTAAATATTTTATGTATGTAGGTTCTTGTAATCTACACATAAATAATTCAGTCGGTGCATAAGACATTGTTGATCAAAGTAGCTCGCGTTCCACCTGGCAAAGAGTTGGTCTCCCACTCTTTTCCGATAGTTTTCGAGTGACTTGTTAAAGGTGGTTGTAGGAAAAAATAAAGACATGGTAGATCTTTAATATAGTGATGAGGTTTGTCAACCATCCCGAATCTTTTAGTATTTTGTTGGCACGGAGATGACGCCTTGCATGTTTGTTACGTGCGGCTGGCCTGCTGGCTGCCCCATTTGCGGGATACGCCCTGATGCGGTATAGAAGTAGCACCAGAGTGATTAATGTAACATTAGATGATTTGACACATACATACAGACTATAGAGGTATATAGATACACATACATAGTGAGTATGTCATATAGCAATATGTACCTACATAGTAACTATGTATGTATGTTATAGTAAGTAAGTTGGTTGGCAGATATTTGGAAGTAACGCAGCCTTGGGTAATCCTTGTGACGCGACGTCTACTATATATATATATATATATATATATATATATATATATGTACCTAATGATGTATTTTAATTAATTACATACCTATTATCACCCATTATGTATATAGATACCTATATGTTATAAAGTATCTCTTTATGTAGGTACACATACGTACATACATATATACACAATACAATCTATCTACACATATATAATATAGATATGTACCTACCTACTTGTACTTGATAGTTAAGGTGCGTGTGTGTGTTAGTTGTTTTTATTGTTGTTTTGTTTATATTTTGTCAAAAAGCTGATTTCGAAGTGGATCTTCATCTCCCCGCCAGTTCCGCCCCTCGTGCCTCCACAGCCTTTGCCCAGCATCTGTCTAATATAATAGGATATCATTTTGGCAGGAACACTTCATAGCTCTGTAACATTGGCATTAGTTAAGATCGTGTTGTTGTGCGTTCTATCGCTTGGAATTTATATATATACCTACCTACTTGTAGATCATACCTTCATAAACATACTAAGAGATCATATAATTATGAAGAAGGTGAGTGCGACTTTTTTTCTACTCCATGTATCATTATATTCTTATCTATTTACCAATATATAGTAACATCTCCTCCCCCCGCCCGTCTTCAGAGAGATAAACTATTGTTGTCATCCCTGTGATTATAATTTATTGAAATTTTCACCTGTGCCGCTTTGCATTGCATGGGAGTTGTATTATATAATCTAATGCATTGTGGCAATGAGTGAATATATGTACCTACCTACAAGTATTTATTATGTACTATGTATAATGTATAATGTAGGTAGGTAAAGTAAGAGTGAGTGAACAACCTTTAAGTAACTACATGTATCTACACATATATAGATATAGGTATACCTACGTGTATATGCATGTACGTACACAATACAATGTATGTATGTAACAGTATCTAATGTTCGTTACAGTTTGTTTTCCTGTTGTTTGTGTGGTGCTGTGTGTTGGGGGGCGCCGTGGCAGCCAGTGTGGGGACAGCGGAGGCTAAATCACCCCGCCTGGGGGTGGTGGATCTCAAAGAACTCCTCGAACCAGGTGAGACACAAATCTCTTATAAATATACAAACATTATTGATAAATAGTTGATTCAACATATTTGTAAGGTACCTACGTTTCCATTATATCACACAAGTTTTACTATACCTACATAGGAACATATTATGTAGGTATATATTTATTTATTTATTCGTTCTTTACTGTACATTGATCACAATACATTCAAATTTATAGAGAAATGTATTCAAATTAAATTCAATCAATATGCAGGGAGTGAGTTTATCGCAAAGGTTCGATCTCTTCCAACAAACCCAAGTGTATAACTTAGAACGTTGAATATCTTTTATGAAATGTTTTACAAATACATGTTTTTCTAGAATACTCGAAACCTTATAGAAAAAAATAAGAAACCCATATGTAACACTATACACTGTGACCTCCTCACCTTGCAACTTCGGGTGAATAGGAACCATATAGGTACTACGTATAGCGCAGTAGGCACATGTAATATGTATAACGATATGCATAAGTTTTGTGTTGATTGATTTGACGTTTATTTTGTAAAACTCAAATAGTTTGTGTTTATTTCCATAAGTTTTGTGCATACGTAGCTATATTATTACATACACGTATGTATATTACATAAATAAGAGTACGCACATAACCTATTTACCTGTAGATATATTATTTAGGTATATACAGGTAGGTACTATAATTATATATGTATGTGTGCGTGTGTGTGTATGTGCGAGTATATTGATTGACAAAGGTCATATTTAAAGCGAAACCAGTTTTGTTGTTAGTAAACAAGAATAATAATAATTAATTAGGTATGTATGTTTGTAGTAGTCTCTGTAGGCAGTGTATAGGTATTTACCTATCTAATTAGGTATAGGTATAGCAAAATAACAACAACAACACGATGACATCACAATGTGATAGAAGGTAAAGTGTAAAAGCTACAAAAGATCTCGAATCAATATAAGTAAACAAAATACTCAAATTACTATTTCACTAAATAATTCAATAAAACGGCAGAGAACTTCCAGAACTAGTCCATCACCAATTCCAGACTCTAGAGAGAATATATATATCATATCATATTATATTATGTACCAACCAATAACTAACTGATTGTATACCTATACTTACATGTGTGTGTGTGTGTGTCTTACAGTTGACCAGAAGAGTGATCTGGAGACAGCAGAACAATTCTTCGGTGGCTACGGAGGATACGGAGGAGGTTACGGTGGATACGGAGGAGGTTACGGTGGATACGGAGGGTACGGAGGGTACGGAGGGCATGGAGGGCATGGAGGGTATGGAGGATATGGACACCACGGACACGGAGGATTTGGTAGTTCCAGCAGTTCTGAGGAACACCATGGTCACTATGGGAAATAAAGGCTATGCTGTTGTCATCGAGCAAGATAATGTTTGACCCATATTAATAAAAATATAATGTACATAATAAGCTAAGCAATATATACCTACATGTAATGTCCCTGGATCACTTGATTTCAAATAAATCAACGTATATTGTTAAGATCAATAAAATTGTTTTCACTATTTATTTTACCTACACATACATATACATGCCTGCCTAATATAGGTACTATAGCAGTTGTATAAGGTAGCTAACGTAAGACTTGGAGAGGATTCCTTACAACGTAAAATACCAACGTAATTATTAATTTGAGAGTATTATTATTATTATTGCTAAAAGCTTTATTCCTTGGAGCATCCGACAAAGAATTGCTCTCCCACTCTTCTTTAAGTTTTTGAGTGCCCTATAAAAGGCAGGTAGGTGTTGAAAAAATAAAAACATTGTAGATTTTAAACTCAGCGATGAGGTTTGCCACCCATCCTGAATGTCTTAATATTTTGTTGAAGAGTACCCCCACTTGAAGGATATGGCGTGATGTTATATACAGTATTATTAGTAGTACTTAAGTTTTTTTTATTTTATTCTTCTTGCACATCATCATTCATAATATATAACAAAATCAATTTACATAAGAAATAATGTGATGATAAATGCAGTGGCGAGATTATCACTATAATTATAGGTAGTGATTTCTTTAGTTTTTGTACTGAGTAGGTACCTGCACTGGTACAAACATAAATAGGTACATACATATTATAATTATTACTAATTAGGTAAGTATCATGATTATCTGAGACAAAGTAAGATTGCTAAAACTTAGGTATGTGTAAAACATCTTCACTAAAATATAATTTATATATATCATACTCACCTACCTGTCTACTAACCTTAACCTTCCGCATGAACACCGCCAGTCGCGAGGTGAGGACACTACCTATTATATATTGCGAAGGCTTGTGTGTGAAATGATTACACACACATACACAATGTAGTGTGTCGGCTAGGTTATTACCCTTATCTCGTGTAATGCAACCAACCTAGTGCAGTAAGTCGCAATCAATGAGAGTAGAGGTAGGCATTTATCTAGTATAGATATACATAGCTGTACATAGTTATATGTGTGAGGTCCAGCTTGCTATGATGCAGAGTACCTCGGGTATATATAGTGATAAGTAAGGGCTCTCCCTTCATATTGTTGTACACCACCATCATATCGAGTCACATCACATTACTATTTACCTGCTGCATCTTTACTCTCAGCAGTCATCATGAACTTGGTAAATATTATTATTATCATCACACTGTGACATATTGTTTCCTCCAGATTAGGTAAGAGGATGTAAATAATAGGTACATAGATGGAATAAATAGAAAATAATTATTATTTAATATGAGCTTTCATCAAGTTTATCAAGTCGAAAATTTAGATTTTGTTGTGCATCAGTTAGTAATACACATATTCAGCGCCACTCTTATAATTCTATAAACAAATAATTACTGTGAAAAAATATATACCTAGTCCCCTTCCTGCATTAAGCATTATTTATTTGTCAAAAATAAATATTTCGAATCAACTATTGAACGGAACAAAGACAACGTATTCCTTTAACAGTGGGATTATTATATTATAGTAAGTAAGTACATATATTCCAATTCTCTTCTGTTTAGTACAATGTTGTGTTCACATGAGCCGAATATCGCCAGGAAACTAGAATATCGTCAGCCATTTGAACCAACAGTCAATAAATCTGAGACGCTAAAAGCCAGTAAAAACGATATAACATTAATGTGGTGTTCATACGAGACGACATAAAGACCTGACGATTTTGCTTGCATAAAAAACAAAATCCGCCAGTTGTTCATTGATCGTCAAACGTGTTCACACAGTCCACCGTCATAAATTCAATCTGTCAGATTTTGTTTTCAAAAGGACGGACGTCAAGGTGAGATCGCGAAGTGTTTCTCATAAGTTGAATTTTTTTTAGGGGGGGGTAGTTTTTTAGTAGAGGATATTTTTCCTTCTGAGATCGCCTTGGCCAAAAGCTGTTATGGTCTCAGTGCAGGGTGATATTTTAAGAATAATAAAAATAAAGCGCCTTTGAATTAAGGAAACAAACGCCACAAACCAAAAACAAAGATAACAACTGTCAAGAAACGGGAAACGTTTATAAAGTTTTTACTACAGATGCAGATGCCAGATCATACCTATCTACGCATCGTTTCACCAACGAAAAAAGTTGATAGGTGATCACTTTGAGACGATATCATTTTTACTAGTTTTCATCGTTTTATGTGTTGTTCATAGAAGGCGACATAGAGACCTGACGATTTCGCTTGCATAAAAAACAAAATCCGTCGGTCATCCAATTATCGTGAAACGTGTTCACTACATCACTGAGCGAATTCGCCCCTAAACATTTAATTACACCAACTTAGTATCCCACAAAAGCGATCGCTGAAAAATGGTTGGTATCACGTAAATTTAACTACACGTGAAGCTGTCATTGGGGTTCTTCCTCTTCTTCTTGTTTTATTTTATGGCATTGCACCCGCAATCGAGTGAAGTATGCCTAGACTTTATAGTTAAATGCATTTCGCAAAACACAATTACATATGTAGGTCGCAAATGTATTGAATGAAATTTATATGAAAAGATTATTAATTAATTAATTAATTTAATTATTTAA
Source organism: Athripsodes cinereus (assembly GCA_947579605.1). Lineage (NCBI taxonomy): Eukaryota > Metazoa > Arthropoda > Insecta > Trichoptera > Leptoceridae > Athripsodes > Athripsodes cinereus. The sequence continues at coordinate 26,413,813 of OX388318.1, forward strand.
TATTTTGAACGGCGTTTAAGCCTTTTTACTACTACTACTATACCATCACGGCATATCCCACAAGTGGGGTAGCCAGCAGATCAGCTGCATTGTATTAAAAGAAGGTTTATATTATGCAGTTATATCTACTAATATATTTCATGTATAACATAATATAGCATACATAGCCAATTCACACAGGTCGAGCTAGTCCCAAACTAAGATGAATCTTGTATCATCTGTACGGTCTTGTTTTTTCTCTTTTTTTCATTATAATATGTTCTAACTATATTTCTTAAGATGATTTATGAGAATTCGATTGATAATCAGTGAATTTTGAGCGAGAAGGGAATGCACAGTAAAGTTACTCTTGACAAAATCTAAATATGATCTTGAGCCAAGTCTCTGCCCGACTGTACGCAGAAAAATGGAGAAAAACTTTCACCTTATATTTATACTCATATATATCTCGATAGATGCTGACCCGGCGCGACGTCAAGTGATGTTAGCTCAAATAATGTTCTCGTGCTCCATAATCCTATTAGGTTGTAAAATAATAATATTTGTGTGTTACCTACTACCTACACCTACATACATAACATAATTATATTATATTAAATTTGATCTATTTACAGTTGAAGGCGGTCCTGTTGGGGATGTGCACAGTGATAGCACTGGTGAGTGTGGTGCTGGGCGCTGCGCAGCCTGATCCTGCACCTATCCCAGACCCGAGAAGAGGATACGGAGGTCATCGCGGCCACGGCGGGAATTACGGACATGGACATGGGCACTATGGACACGGACACTATGGACATTATGGTGGACGCGGTGGACGCTACTGACATCGTGGTCACGTATACTATTTCTGATGTAAATCTGAAGACGTTTGATTGAACGAGAGACCCTATTTATTCTTATATGTACCTATGTATGTACAGTTAGGTAATAGAGGGTTATTATTATTCCCTCTAATTTTTTTTCCCGTTTCCTGGGAAAAAAAAAACGAATCATTTCCCGGGAAAAAAACACAAATTATTAGTCATGCAGATCGCCATACCGATACCGAAATCTTTGTTTAGTTAACTGTAATAATTTTTTTTTTTAATATAATCCGTAACTTTTTGCGAATTATCCATTATGGTATGCAGGAAACACTTAACTTTTTTATAAATACACACTATATTTTATAAATGAGTAGACAATTGTTTCTTCTTTTACCAAGACATTATCAATACTATTGTTGATAATATCTTGGTAAAAGACGAAACAATTGTCTACTCATTTATAAAATATAGTGTGTATTTATAAAAAAGTTAAGTGCTTACTTCATACCAGAGTCGTAATAAACTTGTTGAATCTGACGTACATTTTGATGTGATAAAATATGAAAACAAATATTTATTACCATCATTAGTGTTCTACAAAAAAAAACTTAATTATATAGCTTCAATGTATTCGTTTGAAAAAAGCATAATTCTAAACATCAAAATCGGGGGTGTGTTTGGCGGTTGGCCGACAATGTAAAAGAATCCTACGATTTTTCATGTTTTTTTTTTTTAATATTTCGAAAAGTTAGATAGTTCTTATAAATATTAGTGCAGTAAACTGTCAATTTTTTGTTTAATTCATAGATATTAACCGATTTAAAAAATCATTTTTTGGTTAAATTTCTCTATTTTTGAAGTCAAAAATCACCAAATGAACTCGATTTATGTTTATTATAAAAGCTTTGCCAAAATCCATAATATTTATTTGCTTGATAGGATGAATAAAAATTAAAAGTATATACCTACATTTTGTTAACAATTTGTATTTTGATATAACAAAGAGTACCTAAATAAATCTCGTCAAAATAACAAAAGTAAGTAAAAATAAGTAACAAAATATTGTTTTTTTTTTATCAAATCAAAATGTTTGCAAGGGTCAACAAGTTTTGAGAGTTTTCTACCAAATTTGTTGAAAATTGAATATTAATAACTATAATAATGAATTTCCCGTTTCCCGGGAACGAAAAAAATCCGGGAAAAATTACCGTCTAGGTAACACCTACTTAATTCTGGCTAAGAAAACATCAACAGTGTTATGTATATACCTACCTAATATCTATATATTATAGGTACATATTATTATATTTCATTCAGACTCTCAATGGGATAATATGTCATCTATCATACTATAGCAAGTATAGTCATCTATACAAGGGTACACAGTACCTGCTGTAGGAATCTCTAAAATACTGACAATTAAACACTTACCTACCTATATTACCTACATACATACATACATTCTATTATATTAATTTTTATTGTCTTGAAGATATTAAACATTCACACTATTATAATTTATTCAATAAAAAGTACTTATTTTTTTTTATTTTTTTTTATTTGAATAAAATATACCACTGCCAGCTTGACAGTTGTGAAACCTAATTGCTGGACAGTGGACAACATATAACAATCATAAAGAAATATGAATCTAAGAATCTAAAATAACAACCATACGAATATAACCTATTAATAAAAAAAATAACTTACAATATTCTGTAAAAACACCACACAATATTTCAAGCACCATTTAAAAAACTAATAAATAAAGTTAACTCAAAAAACATCAATAAATAAAAAACACAATCACCATGTTATTTTTCAGACCGGGCACAGGGCCACTACCCAATCAGAGCCACCCATACTACGTCACGCTACTTGTTAATTAAATTACTAGTGATGGGCAAGGCTCACTTCGGTTCTAGTAGACCGTGTACCCGATCCGACATAATTAACAGCAAGAAAAAAACATATTAAAGCGTTTACATGCTTATATAAAAATCAAACAAAACCAAAAAAAAAACAAAAATCTTCACATAATATAATTATTATGCACCATAATAATTAATTATAATAATAATGATAAAAAAATTATAATAATAATAAAACAAAAATAAAACAAAACATTACAAGTGGATGTCTACATGCTTAATAAATTCCTGATATGATATACCAAAAATATCAATGTGAGGTGCTACTTCGTTAAGATATTGCACTGCTCTACCTACTGGAGAGTTAGCCACTAGATTGGTCCTGCCCTGTGGAGGATAAAATAGTACATGTGTTCGCGATCGACAGTATGAGTTTGGTACGTAAAAATTTAATTCGGCGAGAATTGCGGGATTTTGTACTATTCCATGTAACAATTTAAAGAAACGCTACAATGATACTCCTTACGCCTTTTTTCCAACGTTGTGAACCCCATACAACCCATGATAAATAATGAGGGGTAAAGGTAAGGATAGTAACCACATTCGACTCGGTACAAATGTCGCAAAAAACGCTTTTGAACTTTTTCAATTTGTAGTACATAAGTAATTTCATTTGGACTCCAAATAAGGGAACCTGATTCTAGAATAGAGCGCACAAGTGATTCGTATAATATACCCAAGGTGTACACTTATGAAAAAACATATACTTATAATAATTCAATTTCTGTCCAAGGGTCAAAGGGTCTGTTTAGGGGAATGTCTACATATTCAGAAATTGCGGACCATTGTATCGAATATGACCATACATTTGACATAAACGGTACAAAGGTATTACATTCTATGTGTGGGGCGGGTAGACTAAACGCCTTGGATACATTAGAGATTTATAGGAATAAGAATAACATTGTAAATATACAGATCCCACCCTCATCTCCTTTGTTAGTATATCCTACTCCTGCCAACCATCCCGCCTCCATATCTACCATTACCCCTCCCACTACCCCTCCCACTACCTGCACCCTTCTCACCACATGAACAACAGCCCTCACAATTTTTAGATTTCAGTTTCCCTGAAAATGCCTACAAGTATAGGCGAAAACGTTCGGTATTTAACCTAACATAGTGGAGATTAAACAGTGCTCAATAATATATTTTTATATTTTATTTATTAAAAAAAAAATACACTTATAATTTTTTTTATTTTTTTTCACCACCCTTATAAAGAAAAACAAAAATAATAATAAAATACGATGTAAACGAACACATTTCGACATTCCACCCACTCCAGAAATAGCATGCAAACTGAAAATAAGACTCCCAATCTACTTTTTGAACTTATAACTTGTGGTCTAAACTAGTTACATTGTAAAAAGTTCTTGTTATAAATGTTACACATTCTATATATTGGATTTCTAGAGTCTGCAATGGTATTGGTCTTTTGGAGATAAAAAGGGAAGCATGATCTAAGCCCGTAGACAATTTGTCTACGGGCTTAGACAAATTGTCTAAGCCCGTAGACAATTCGGGATTAGATTGCTTACTCGGGCTTGTCCGAGTAAGCAATCTATAGAATTGATTTTGCTTAAGATATTGGGGGATTTGGGGGTATCGAATTCAGACACACACACTTTTCTAAGATTACAGACATCGATCATAGTTCTCCTAGATTCTAATTTGGTTAGCGTTAGAGTATCATGTTTGTTGATGTTGGGTAATCCAATCTTTTTTTCATTAATCGAACAAAACGTGTTTGAATTCTCTCGATCTGCTCTACGTATTTTTTATAATGAAAATTCCATCTGGTCGAACAATATTCAAGTAGGTATACGACGAACTAGTGACATATAAAAACACATAAAAGATTCACAGGATTGCAGCATTTAGTAGTTCTCAAAATAAAGCCCAGTATTTTATTACTTTCTTCAGAGATCTTATCTACATGGTTATCAAAATGAAGTTTGGAGTCAACTATGACAACCAAGTCTCTGATTTTATTAACCTCCAACCAGAGATGTGCAAAATACTTTCAAAAAAGTATTTAAATACAAAATACAAATACTTTTCAATTTTTGTATTTCAAATACAAAATACTAAATACTTTTTCAAAATGGTATTTAAGTACAAAATACGAATACGTATTTTCAAAATACTTTTTTAAAATACTTATTTAAAATACTTTTTACAAATAGTCGAACAAGGTGTAAAACAGGGGTATTCAATATTTCCAGCACTCTTTAACTGTTATATACTGCGAGCCGTTGATGAATTGATAGAAGAAATGAAGAACTGGACAAGAGTATAGATAAATGGAGAAAGGCTTGACATGATTCGATATAGCATTGGTTGCAGATAATGAAGATGAGTTGAATAAAGCCTTAAGAAGAACTGTCAAAATACAACATAAAAATAAATAAAGACAAAACAAAATGTATGGTTATTCAAAGAGATGAGGCGACTGCGAAAAATTGTCATAAATGGAGTATCAAGCAGGTTAGAGAATTCCTGAAATTGGGCTGCAGAATAAATCAGGATGGATACTCCAAATCTGAAATCGTATGGACTACTGTAACATCATATTATATACAGGATTGCTCCAGACCCTTCTTGGTCGTCTTCAGATAGTTTTTAATGTTGCCTCCGAATCATTTACAGAGAGAATTAGAGCTGCCACATCACTTCAACTGTGTCTCACTGTCCTCAAGGTAGCACAACACCCACTGAGCTATTCCGCTGACAAAAATTTGAAGCAAAGACTGTGCTCAGCTTCTAATGCCGTGAACAAACTCGTAGAATTCAATATTGCAAATACCTCTAAAATTGCAGAAAGGCGAACCAGAGTCGCAGCGCCAACTGCCTGGAACAGATTGCCTGCAAACAAAGTTGAAAACGCTACCGTTCAGCAGAAATCACAGCGCCGTTAATGAAAATTTCATCATGGATCATTAAACGGCGTCATGTATAATTTGTTCAATCATCATTATTATGTGTGTATATCTCAAATATGGAGTACTCTAATGGAAACGTTGTATTCGTAATTCAACAAATTGACAAAAAAAGCTTGCGTACGCGCATATCAATTAACGACAGAATTTTTTTTCAAACAAACAAAAAGGTATTTTGAAAAAGTATTTTGTGTAAAATACAAAATTCTCAAAAAAAGTATTTCAAATAAAATACAAAATACTTTTTACGAAAAGCTATTTGAAATACAAAATAAAAATACGTATTTTGTAATATAAAAATAATATAAAAAACACTGTTTTATGTTTCACATTTATGTATATCAAAGTATACTACAATTACGCCTAGCGCTTTCACCAATATATTGGCATCAACGTATTTTGTATTTTGTACTTGTATTTTAAGTAAGTATGTACTTTTATTTCAAATACGTCACATCTCTGCCTCCAACAAGCTATAGTCATTAATTCTGAAGGTGTACTCAATCTTTAGTCTACTTTTGGTATATTTAATTGAATAACATTTCTAAAGGTTTAAAAATAAACGATTTTCTATGCAATAGTTGTGTAATCTATTCAAATCATTGTTAAATAATTCACAATCGTGTAATGATCTTCAGATCGTCCGCAAACAAGAGAAATTCCGAATGTCTGAAACAGTTGCCAATGTCATTTATGAAAATAGTGAACAACAAAGGAACTAAAACAGAACCCTGTGGAACACCAGAAGTAATATTAATGGATTCAGAATGAAATAAAATTAACCACATGTCTCAATGTACAGAAATGAATAATATTTTTTTTTTTTTTTTTTTTTTTTATTTATTTAACAATAATTATACAGACATTACAATACATAGACTATTTGATAAAACTTAAATCTAAACATCCTCCTTATAGAGACAAGTCTCGTGTAAAGGAGGGTTTTAAATAATTTTAAATAATTTAATTTTAAATAATTCAATAAAAAATATTATTTTCTTCGTGTTTAAATAAAATAAATTTTAAATAATTCAATAAAAAATATTATTTTCTTCGTGCCAAGTGCTCGTTAGGTATTATATTATTATTAATTTACTAGCTGACCTAGCGAACTTCGTACCGCCGAAGAATCAATGAATGATAATATTTTTAATCTCTTTACAAAATACCGTAATTGTCCAAGTGTGTCATCGTATAGTGCAGAGGTTCCCAAACTTTTTTCTCATACCACTTTCAAAATTTTGATGGTTCCGATGGACCCCTGCATTTCTACCCCCCTGTCGCTAAATTTTCGAGATGGTATAGGAATTTGAAATATTTCATAAACTCCTCGGTTTTCTTAAAGAAGAATATTTATTTGAATCATTAAGTATCTGGTACTTTTACCAAGTATCCGATACTTTAACTATAGATTCGTGGACCTCCTCTTACGACTCGTGAACCATCTCCATTTTTTAGTCACGCCAACGTAGACCCCTGTCGAGTCTCCGTTGACCCCTGGGGATCCATTTGGACCACTTTGGGAATCACTGGTATAGTGTAAAAAAAATAAAATTCATTTTTATGTTGAACAATTATACTTAACTCTGATTTGTTTATTATCTGCTGTACGTAGTATATGTAAGTACTAATTTAATTTTTAGGTAGATACCTATTTATTTTAAATTTATAAAAAAATCTAATCCGTCATTTTTCAAAATATAAATTCCAGAACCACAGATGTTAAATTGTATGGATAACGATTCTAATTTGTAAATGTATACAAAAATAGTTCAATAAATAGCCTAATCTATAAAAAAAAATCATCGTCGATTTTATATAATTCTCCATATTTCATTTTTTATTGAAATTAAAAATGTATGGCGTAAATAAATAAGTTATTTGACACACTTTGGCAGTATAACCATGGTAGTGTCAATCTGCAAATTTCACTACACATGAACACATTCTTATTTTCATCCTTAATATTTTTCCTCTGCAATAATAAAATACAATTTCAAATATAATCTGTGCACGTCCACATTTATGTGACAGATCTATCGACACAAAAATATTAGTAGAATAATTATAGTAAACAAATATTAGTACACCAGTTTTAAACATTTTGTTCATTTGATTCTTAATATAGCAGATCATAAGGATTATTTTAGTACAATGCAACAGGCGATGTAGAAGCGCTAACAGCGCCATAATTCTCCATATTGTTTTTATTTTTGAAATTTAAAATGTATGGCGTAAATTCTTCGTAATTTTTCTTCCCGTGAATTCGTAAGATATTTTAATAGCCTATCGGCTATTCCGGGCGGAGAAGAATCCGACAAATCAGAGATCATTGAAATCGGTACAGCCATTCTTGAGTTATAAATGGTGTAACTCACACGACTTCCTTTTATATATTAGAAGATTATTTATTATTATTATTTATTTAAGCAAGTCATAAAAAACAACATTTAATTTTACAACTTATAATAACCTTATGATTAACTACAATTATTATACTTATTTTCTATTTCAATTATCTTAAATTATGAATCAACTTTAATAAAACATTACAAAACGAAAACAATACATACCAATAAGAAAACAAAATTCAGTCTGATATTATTTAAGCCATACGAATTAAACTAAAGAAACAATCTATGGACATAAATTCGTCGGTAGCCTGTAGGTAGAGTCTCGGCCTTGTGAACAAGGGGTTCGGGGTTCGATTCCAGGTGCCGGCAAACTCCCCTTTCACGACACAAGCTTTTAGCTTACTGTGAAAGGTGTATAAGGTTGTATTTGGGTTTAGAATAAAGCCCAGATATATCTTTCAAAAAAAAACTACTGTTTAATAAGAATAATAAATATACTCCGATAGGAGATAAGATATAAATTAACTATAACAAATTATATTTACACATATAGGTAGGTAGGTGGGTGAACTTATTATATTTTGCAGTTTGGGCTATCATCTGCCCCCTGTACAAAGGGAAAGGCTCTAGACTTGAATGCGGGAGTTATCGGGCTATTAGCTTGCTGAGCTCAATAGGGAAACTGTATGGTAGAATTTTGATTGAGAGAGTACGAAAGATAACTGAGTGTAAGATATGGGATGCGCAAGGAGCTTTTTTGAATGGCAGAGGGTGCACCGATCAGATCTTCTCCCTGCGAATGGTTATAGAGAAGTTTCTGGGTAAACACCAGAGGCTTTTTTGTGCGTTCGTGGATCTGGAGAAAGCATATGATCGAGTGGACCGGGAAAGGTTGTGGCGCGTGTTGTTGGAGTATGGGGTGAGCAGCCGGTTGATCCGCGCAATATCTTCACTTTACGTGGGAAGCTCCGCTTGCGTGAGGGTAAATAACACTCTCTCGGAGTGGTTTGTCCTCACCAAGGGAGTGAAGCAAGGTTGTGTCATGTCTCCGTGGCTGTTCAACCTATTCTTCGACTACTGTATGCGACCTGTGAAAGAGATGGATGTTGGTGTCGAGCTGAATGGGTTTCGGGTGAATGCATTGATGTACGCAGATGATTTGGTGTTAATGGCTGAGAGTGAAAGGGACTTACAAGAGATTGTCACGTGTGTGTATGATAGTTGCAATTTGAATGGTTTGAAAATGAATGTTATGAAGACGAAAGTTCTTGTTTTTGAAAGAGAGAATGAAAAAACGATTTGCGAGATTAAAGTTGGTGATGAATATTTGGAGCAAGTAAGTGAGTATGTATATTTGGGAAGTATGTTTACGAGGGATGGAAGATGCGATAGGGACATTGAAAGAAGGAAAGTGGCCGGTGCTAGAGTAAACGGTGCGCTTCGACCCATTGTCAGCAATGACAATGTGTCGAACATGGCTAAAATGCTGGTGCACAATACCATTCTGGTACCGTCACTTACGTATGCAAGCGAGACATGGACGTGGTTGAAGAAGGACGAAAGTGGAATAAATGCAGTAGAGATGCGATCGTTGAGAAGAATGGTTGGTAAAACGCTGCGTGATAGAGTGAAGAATGAGGATATTAGAAGAATGAGCGGATGCAAGAAGACTGTTGTGGACAGAATGCGTGTAAATAAATTGAGATGGTTTGGTCATGTGGAACGAATGAAAGAGGAAAGAATGACAAAGAGGATATACTTATCTGAAAGAAAGGGTGTGAGGAAACGCGGGCGTCCGAGAACCACGTGGCTTGATCACGTGGACCAAATTCTCAAGGACGGCCGCGTGTTGAGTAAGAGGAACCGACGTGTGTGTATGAGGAACTGTATGAATGTGAAGGAAGCGAAGGAAGTGTGTAAAGATAGATCTGTTTGGCGTTCCGTTCTCTCTGCCTACCCCACTTGGGACACGGCGTGAGGGTATAGTATAGTATAGTATAATTTTCCCATGGGGTCCATCACGCGCCTCATAAATGTTACTATATTGTTCATTGTTTCTTATTGTCCCTAGGCCCATATTATGGAGGCACTTGGACTCGTCATGTATACATTTTATATAATTAATCACAATTTCAAATACAGTCAACCAAAGAAACAATTAAAGTTAAATAAAATATCAAATTAAATAATTTTATGTAGTCAAGGATGTAAAGAATCCGGGCCCACAACGTCAAATTTTAAAATATGTATTAATTCAATGAGGAAATATTATTCATTTATCATTTCGTCAATAGAGTAAAATGATTTCTCAACCAGATACGACTTCACCCCTCTCTGGAATATCAATAAATCATCGCACTTAATTGTATCCGGAAGCTTATTGTATAGTCTTACACTTAGACACAAAAAGCTACGGTCTAACTTAGAGAGCCTGTGTTCTACTGGTCTGATTTTATGTTTTAATCGCGTATTATAATTATGAAAATTTTCATTAAGTGGTGTGTTATCTAAACGTTTCTTTGCATAACATATACACTCATAAATATAGAGTGATGGCATGGTTAATATTCCTTGCTCTCTGAATACATTTCTGCAAGATTCCCTAGATTTCATGCTAAGAAGAGTTCTGATTGCTCTCTTTTGCAAAACAAAAATTCTTTGCGATTCAAAGGCATTTCCCCAGAACAGTATTCCGTATGCCATTATGCTATGAAAATATGAAAAATATACTAATCTTGCAGCTTCCACACCGCAGGTCTCTCTTATCTTTTTAATTGCGTAAATATTGCTGAACAAAGTTTTGGAGCGACATTTTTTATGTGTGAACTCTATTGCAATGTTTTGTCGACAGTGACACCTAGAAATTTACATTCATCTTTGATTGCAATATTTCTATCACTCAAATTGGAATATACCTGCCTATCTATCTAAGTATTATAATAATAACACAATCATATATCACAACTAGGGATTGCAATCCCGCACCGTTTTCAATCCCGCGGGATCCCGCGGGATCCCGCTGGATTATTAAAAATTGCAAAAAATAACAACATCTTACTGTAAATAATTGAATATAACATAAATAACTATACTATCATATATGAATTTGACATAACTAACTATAGTTACTATTAGTCTTTAATTTTTCTTACTAATTCATTATCTAATCAATCAAGTGTTATGGAACAAATTTTAAAATATCAAATGAAAAGTCACTTCTCTTTTTAGAAAAATGATTTTTAAAAAAATAGCATTAATGGTGTTATCTTCCAAGATACTTCTTAAGGAACTACATATGTAGCCAGCGACCGAAAAGGCTCTTTCTGCCCCCACACTAATTGTTGGTTAGATACTTGTATTGATAAAGTCGTGCAACAAATTCAAATACTTTTCTTTAACTCCATCACTTTTAAATGCTGCCATTTCTTTTTTCAATATTTTTTCGAAGCATTTCTCTTGTCTTCATTGTCTTGCTGCATTTCTTATTCCATTTGTAAAGTTAAATTGTTTTCCACATTCAGAGACTGTTGACAATTATCTGCAATTACATGACCTACAACTACAAATTCTACATTTTGAGCGTCTTCTATAATGACTCAATGTAACATGTTTTTCATTTCTTGCCGCATCTTATTCTTTTTCGGCATTACAAATATCGAATTGCACGTTTTCAACTCTTAGTCATATTTTTTTGGATGCGGAAAATAAATCAACATAGCTGTAATTTCACTGCATCTTTCTTTCACTCTTGAACGCAGCGCCCCGGATAGTACATTGCTTAATACTGTGTCTAGCTTCTCTAGCTTCTCTAAAATAAATCGAAATGTTATATCTGCCGTTATTAGTGTGTCTACATATCTCTTCTGCATATTACTTTACGACCAATTTAAAGGGCTGCAAGCTGTCAATCACGTTTTTGATTGTGTGCGTAAATTTTATGTCAGATGCTATGTCGATGAGAGCCTTCTCAATGCAAACTTTGGGACTAAAATCTTTCTAACATATCAAGCAAGCTGTTTTAGCGAGTGCAGCAATCTAGGATTAAGCATAATTCTTTTCCTGTTTCTTCTTTAAGTATTTTTGCAAATATGTATCACCTTTAGTTGGCAACTTTCGGAAAATCTTCAGTTTGCGGATTCGCACATGCGGATCCGCAAGCATTTGCGGGATCCCGCTGGATTGCGGGATCCCACTTTGCTGGATTGCAATCCCTAATCACAACCCAACATAGGTAGGAACATAATTATACTAAATATAAATAAAATAATTTATTATCTCATAATTACACATCATTTAGAAGGCAGGTGCCTACATGACATAGGTCTATACAAATATTTCTGCTTAGTTTTTTCCCTTATAATAAGCAGTAGATATAGTATGTAGGTACACTATGTATATAACTATAGGTAGGTACACATCATAGGTCTGTTAAATGTAGTAGAACAACTCTTGATGATGTCTGCCACTTACCTGTCTATTATTTCTATGTAATATGTATATATGTATATACTGACATATTATATACGAGTACCTACCTATGTAGGTACCTATATTTATATTAGGTATATTATATTAATTAATGTAGGCATGTATCTATCTATACCTGCTTGCTACTACTACTGCTTCACACGTCTTCCAGAGGTTTTTTTGCACAGCACGATGATGCTGTTGTATAGGTAGGTACCTACAATATTATTTTTGAAGTTGATCATTTATGTAGGTATATTTAGATTAGGTAGGTATTATAATTATATATATGCCTTTATGTATGTATTCTAATATAATTATGTAAAGAGCCCCGTAGCGAAGTGTTTGTGGACTCAAATACAATATTATGTACAGCGTGTGCGAATGTTTATCATAATAATTATATTATACATATATTAATGTCGCAATGAAATTATTAGATAGTGTTCACAGGTCTGTCCCATGCCTATATACATATATATGTATATCTATTTAATGTTAATTAGATAGAGGTAGGTATATATAGGCATATAATAAAATATAACTACGATGTTTCCCATACTAAGATGTTAACTAAGAGATGTACCTCGTAAGAGATACTCGCACCTACTAACTATAGATGTATGTACATATGCATGCATATATACTTATAGGTAAAACCTGCTCACATGGCTCGGCCTTGCCAAAAGTGAAATAGTGAAATGGAACACAATAATCAGATTATATTCTAATACCTACCATAGCAATCACCAACACTAAAGGTTATTCGATTGTTTAATAATATTACCCCAAATAATACATCGACATATTCCACAATAATACTAGATATTATAAAAATAGAATATTACATCAACAGACGCCTCATTCGCACAACCAAAAGATTGTGCAAACTCCCCCGACTAGGAAACAGGAAAAGTGTTTCGATGTTTACGAATCGACTTAGGCTGGTTTAATTGCACATTAGCCATGGTACATTCACCCTAGTGTTTCAGGTTGACAATCAACGATATTTTGTCAATAGCCTCGATCAAAATCATGAAGAGGGGTGCTGTTAGTAGTTGATATGCATGCTTGAATATAATGGTTCGAAACAAGTATTGGTGGAATTGGTAAATTTTTTGTTTTCTCCACAACCGCATTGCAAGAAAGCTGTTTTGGTCACAGAAGAATAATAATTATGATGTCTTGTCAATAATAATGTACCTATGTATGTGATAGGTTAGTAAGCACACAGATCCGTTTCCGTCAAGACTTTATGAAGTGAGGTAGGTACCTACATATAATTATACTACTGTGATATGACAATATTATTAATATACATTATGTACCTACACTGTTATTTAGAAAAACACGCTATTCTAGGTATAAACTATGGTATAGTTATGCCAGGTATAATTTGTTATGCCTGGTATAACTTATTGTTATTTAGAAAAAAAATAAACTGCAGTTTTATTATTCCATGGTTGTACCACGGTTTTTATATGGTAACACTATTTTTAGCGGCGCTATGTCGGTACAACGCCGTATTTTCTATAGACATGTGACGTTTAGATGACGTTTTGGCGCGTAATTTTTTTTGTTGGATTTGTTTGTATTGATAAGATCGGTGATAAAATTTATATATACATATTGAAGACTCCCTCCCATACCCAGATATCTCAGAAGTCGGGGGACTTCTATTTATCCGCTCTTCTAAGCAAAACTTTTGTCCTCACGGGCGGGCCCTATTGGGCAGCCTGAAGGGCTAGCCGGCCAATACCGCCTCGTGGGAAATCTTTCATGCTAGGTACATTTAAGTCTTCGATGCCCCTCTTAAGAGGATGAAATGCAATCATAAACGAATAAAACACAATAAATAAACAAAACTTAACAACAATGAACTAACAAAGACCCAAAAAAATAACAAGCAAGCATAATTATCAATGTATTTAACAATATATATACATTTATATTTAATCAAAATCTCCATCTCTACACATATAACTACATTCAGCTCCACACTCACAATGCAAAAATTACAAATGTCAAACTGCGCTATAGTTAAACTACCCCCGAGTGTGGTATAACGTTATTCCATGGTTTATACCACAGATAACGGTTATACCACGTTTCTAAATAAGATTTACACTATTCCGTGGTATAAACCATGGTATAACTTTATGCCACGATTCTAAATAACAGTGCTAGTGTATATACTAACCTGCGAATATGTAAATCTCCATAGGTATTATATTATTATGTATTGTGCAGTGTAACATAAAGGCGAATAGATATTAAACCTATTTTATTTGGCGTATGACTGTCGTTTGGGCCAGACTCCCCCTGTATGTATATAGAGTTAGAAGAGTAAGGTGTACAGAGCGGCGGGGCGGAGCGGGGTGAGACTCCTGCGGCTGTCCTGCACCCCCCTAGCTTCAGCCGGTACCTACAGTTCTGCTGCTCATTGCTTCGTATAAAATAACTCGGAAGTTCTCCCACAGCGTTAGTTACATTCCTGGCCTTCATATTAAGGTGTTAGTTATTACAACACTACTCTGTAAGGACATCATTAATAAATTATTAATTCGCGATGAAATCGGTGAGTGATACCATTCATAATTATTATAGCACCTATTATTTTATTTATTTATTCATTTATTTTATTTCATCATCATTCATCTCATCATCCGAGACCTTTGATATTTGGCGTTCCTCAGGGAGGATGCTGGAGCCCATTTTATTCTCGATAAATCTAAATTAATTGCTTGCATTTCCCGTTGACGGGAGAGTGTTGTGTTTTTGTCGATGATACATATTTTTGTTTATGGGAAATGATTGGCAAAATACATATTAATAATAAATGTCAAAGAGGAATTAATTGTGTAAGGTCATGGTTGAATAGTTCATTGCTTTCTTTGAAAAACTAAATATTTGAAATAGGTACCTACCTCTAAAATAATTTAGAGAATTAGACCAAATATGATTTCGTGTTGACAATACACTCTTGCAAAGATGTGGATACTTGTGATTAATAATAATAATAATAAACATCTTTGCTGCACAAAGTATTTTGGAATAATAATAAAAGCATGAAACATAAATATTAAAAAGGAATTCTAAGGAGGGTAAACAGTAGAACACAGGATTACTTAACATATTGTAATGGGGTTATGTTTAATGTTCTTGTTGTATTATGTTCAATAAATTGTTTATTTAAATATTTGAAAGAGGAATCATGTTGATTTACTCGATAATAAGAGCAGAGAAGCATCTTATATATTGTGATGCATCAGATGAGTTATATGCGATTATCCAATCTCTACTAAGTTACGGTGTTGTGATGTTCTTACAGCATTACATATGAGACGCTCTTCAACCTCACAATTATTTAATCATCTAGAAATATTTTCAATAAGACATTAACTTTTTAACGTGTCTCAAAGCAGAAGCAACATATTGGCAAAGTCCCCGGTAGGAATTGTAAAAACCCCCGGGTTGTATAAATGTTTAACAGTCTGGCTAGAGATAATTATTCATATATTTAAAGTGACGTACGCGTAATTTATGAGGAAAATAGAAAGTACATTGTAGTTTTGTTGTCATCTGAATTTCGTTTGAAGTTATCGCATTGGCCTTTAGCTGTAATGGTTCTTGCCAGAATCGTCTTGTTGTCAGTAATAATAATATAACCGCTGCAGAACCTTGACTAACCTTACATACTGTGGTTCTGTCACACAATGAGTAAATGGTTAGTAATTAAATTATTATGGTTGCGAATATATAAAACCTAACAACTTGGGTTCCTCTACAAAATATGATTAGGTACAATCAGAATACATTAAATAATTATATAAAACTAACTCATTTGGATTCAGCAGGTAATTACATAGATACATATTTATGTATGTTATATAGTCACATGTGGATCATCACATCACCCATATCCAATTTATTATACCTATTGTTTTATTGTTTTTTGTATATCTTGATACTGATACTTATACTACTACTGAGGTGATATTATGTAACTACATATGTAATGCATTGTGCTGTAGATAGTAAAGTAGGTAGGTACCTACCAGTGGTGTACTGAAAATTCCCATTCTCAAAAAATATGTACCTAAATATTAGGGATGGTGGTCACATGTTAGAAGTAAGTTTGGTTTAGTTAGATTAAATTGGGCCTAGGACAAGAAGTCGTAAAAAATTGGGTTCTCAAATCTCTGTACCAAAACCTGAAAGTAAAAACGAACGATATTTGCGAGTTAAAATTATACATTCGGCTCATCAATACGAAGTAGGTATCTATAATAAATAATATATTATTAATACATACATACATACATATAAGTACCTACATGTGGACAACAGTCTGCATATACTTATAATAATTTCATTTTCGAAATGTTTCTTTGTGTTGTAGGCATTCCTTGTTGCGCTGGCGCTTTGCGTCCTCGGAAGCTCCGCCCTTCCCGCTCCAGCTCCAGCCCCTCACCATGGATTTGGCGGTGGTGGTTTTGGCGGTGGAGGATTTGGAGGCGGCTTTATCGCGGGGGGATTCGGAGGCATTGGTGGCTTTGGAGGCGGAGGACATGGTTATGGAGGCCACGGCCACGGAGGTTACGGGCACGGAGGCTATGGCCACGGGGGACATGGCGGCTTTGGTAAAGGATTTGGAGCGATAGGCGGAATAGGAGGCTTTGGAGGACATGGCCATGGCCACTTTGGATGATGGATCGGAAGACTCTCTTTGTGTGCGAGTGTGTGTGGGGGTGGTTGGGGGATGACTCCACAAATACTGTAGATACTAGTAAATTATAACATATACAACTCACACCTACCTATATATATGTGTAGTGTACCTACCTGCTTACCTACTACTGTATATAGTAATATTTTTTTTTTTATTTTTTTTTATTTTTTTATATCATATACCTAATACACATTAAATACAATTATAAAGTCGCGCCAAATCCATTACAAGATTTGTCGGCGCGTTTATTTTCATAATAACAATATATACATAAATAATTTAAACCTAACCAAAAGCAGCAAAACATATACTTAATAACTATAGTACAATTTCAATTATATACAAATCCACATTTCAGGAGCCATTCCTTGACAAGTCTTTTTGTTGCAATCTTGCTACCACATTTCTTAATAGATGTCGGCATCATATTAAGCAATTTAGGCACATTATATTCTAAAGTTCTCTTACCGTATTTATTATTATATTTTGGTACCAAATATTCGATCTGAATCTAGTATGATGAGCGTGTCGCGGTCTTGTTTTATATTCATCCTTCAAAAACTGGTCAAGGACTATCCTTTGCCAAAACAAGCCTTTAGCAGACAAAATATTCAATTTTTTAAAGTACAATGAAATATTATTACGCGCCGCGGTACATATATTTTTACTAACAATTAATCTTAATATCGATTTTTGTGCGAGCATTACCCTTTTTAAATTAGTATTAGTACAGTTACCCCAGCTACCAATACCATACCTAATCAAAGATTCTGCCAGATGATCTACATGATGATGTATGTACATAATAATAATACCTACCTATGTAATGTAATATAGATAATAATATAAACTACTTCATACATTGTCTCTTTTCTCGTATCATTGCTTTGCTTTGCTCGTGGTGTAGGTAGCTACCTACCTATATATATAGTATATTTGCAGTGTCCACAATGTCTCTAATAACCAGCAAGTAGGATTAGCACAACAAGAAAATATCTATCTAATTGTAATTTAAAATGATATCATACATACATATGTATGTAAATAGTTAAATAAATCTTTATTGGTCTAAAATTCACTACAAACATACAATATTACAATACAACTGAGGTTCCTGATTCAGATCGAAAAGCGTATTAATTGGAAAGTAAAGGCTTCCAGTCAACCATGAACTCCAGAATAAGGTTGCTCCTCATATTCTTTACGCTTTCAAACGGGCGGTCAAGGACCACTTTATCACTCAAAATTTGGCATGTGTTTTCTAGTCTCTTTTCCCACCTATATTCACACACACACACACACACACACACACACACACACACACACACACAAAATAATAAATAAACAATAAAGCAAGTGATACATGTTTTATTAGTAATGAAATCAAAATTTGCATTTTAGACATACCAACCTAGCTGGGAAGGGGGGGAGGTATCTTTTTGGGTTGTTAATATATACCTATAATCATATCACAATACCAGATATAGATATTTAATTTATTTTTAAATGAATAAAAAGGGAACGAATTGTAAAAGGAAGCTGGTGCCAGAGTCTATATAGTACCGTAAATATTAAAAGAAGAAGAGCAGTAATAGCGGTGTTATGCGAAGGAATCAAGTGTAACTTATTGTACCCTCACCTGAGTGGAAGTCCATGCTCTGATGTAAATTGTAATATCTCTCTCTCTCTCTCTCTCTGAGATATGCTGGATAGTGAGGATTTAATAGAACATTAAACAAAAAACAGAGGATGTGTATACTGTATATCCTTTCTTAAGCTTTCTAATGAGTTTCTAATTTCACTGGTGTCTGAAACCTGATAATTGGGTAAGTTGGAAGAAATCGTGTCTCTACGATAAACTCACCCTCTGTATATTGATTGTATGATTGTATTTAATTTAAATATATATTTGTGTAAATTTGCTTGTAATCAATGTTGAGTAAAGAATAGATTAAAATATATAAATAATTACGTGATCATATTTGAGCAGATAGGAGATATGTCTGTACACATTTCTTGGAGGCTTTCCAATATATGTATTAAGTAGCTCAAGGGTAACATATTATTGTATCAGTGTAAGGAATCAGGAGTATGGTATGGATGAGTGATTGAACCAGCGAAAAAAACCATTGTCAGTGCTGAGAGTGTTAGAGGAATAAATAACATGGTCAGTTTTCCACCGAGTTCAGTAACAATCCACTGAGAGTGAGTAATTATTTGCATACCTTCCTACCTACATAATAGTATGTCAGTTATGTCTTGTAAAATGTGATTCAAAATAAGAATAAGTATTTTCTTACAGATGCCCTCACTCCCAACCCCAGATGTTCTGAATGACATGATGATCAGGCTGCAGACCTCGTCTCGTGGCAAGAAACTTGATTCGGGGCTATTTGTAGAGTTCAGAGTTATTGAAGAAGTGATTTTGAGATCTAGCTGTGTATGTGATGTATTATGTAGGTACCTACCTTTATTATAATTTTAAAACACTTATCGAGCTAGTCCAAAACTAAGATATGATTCTTGTATTATGGGTAGATACTAACACGACGATACACACAGATATTATATAGAATGCACTAAATACATAGAAGTACCTATACATGTAACTCTCAGACTCATAGTGGCAGACCTACATAATACATATACCTATACATACATGTGGATATTATTAAAAAGTGTTTCTGTCTGCCCTGATAATAAGAAAACGACTTTACTATATACCTACCTATATTATATTATATTATATATAGGTGTCGATAGGTAAGAAGTTGGTAGGTAGGTATTATTTTACGCAAGTATTATTTTCAAGGACTATTAATATAAAAATCATACATCAAAATGAGAATAACATGTTTGTTACTCTTAATAAGACACACACACACACACACATATTTATATATTTATTACATACATACACATGT
Organism: Athripsodes cinereus; assembly: GCA_947579605.1. Taxonomy (NCBI): domain Eukaryota; kingdom Metazoa; phylum Arthropoda; class Insecta; order Trichoptera; family Leptoceridae; genus Athripsodes; species Athripsodes cinereus. Next base: position 26,433,966 of record OX388318.1, read on the forward strand.
AGAGTGAAGGAGATAATAATAATTATGACAATCTCGGGGAATACCCACCTCACCTCATCTGATGTAAGGTCAACAACTGAAAATGACCCTGCATTGGGTCCACTACATACCTATATATACATAATAATAATATGTAGGTACCTAGGTATGTACTTATCTACATATATATATATAGACATTGTAGTAGTAGTAGTAGTAGTAGTAGACAATCAATCTCTTCATCAGATTTATACAGACGGGTTGTTGTTGTACCTACCTATATGTATTAGTGATGTAACGAATGTGTGATTTTGGAAATTCGCGAATGCGAATAGCGAATATTGACTTGCTTAGATTTCTACTATATAGCTCAATCATTAAAATTTTCCCCCCCCCCCGTCGCCGAATTTTTAAATGGTATACGAATTTAAAATATTTCAAAACTCCTCGGTTTTCTTGAAGAATATTTTCTTGCAGTACTTTTTTCTACAATGTACGATCCGATACTTTATAACCGAAATAATATTCGCAAAACATTCGAATATTTTTTTGCGAATGCGAATACGAATATTCGTTACATCACTAGTATGTATAGACATCAAATATACAATAAATAAAATAATAATATCCGATACAAAGATACATCATACATACACTTACATAATATATAATACATACCTATACTTACTGATCACCCAATTCATTGGTAGGTACCTAAAGTGCTAGGCGTGCTTGTGAAAAACAATGTTTGTTATTGTAGGTAGTGTAGGTACCTATCCATCAAATATTTTTAGTGTAGGTACCTAATGAAATTAAATACAACATCTCCTCAACACTTCATAAGACAAAAAGTAAAATAAATTCATTTATTTAGGTATCTACCCACTCGAATAATATCCATTCATAAAACACGGCTGCTTAGTAAAAATAACTATTTAATTACTAGGTACGTATCTTATCTTTATTTATTTAAGTTAATATAGTCAGTTAAACTTAGTCAATCACACAATATCAAAATTAACTGAAGTTCAAGAAAATTTATGTAATAAATTGAGAAGATGAAAATTGTTTGGTCAATGTAATATATAACTATCGAACAAATTCATTGTAGATTTGGTTCAATAGGTACCTACCTACACAACTATAAATTCATTGATAAGTGCAATGTTAAGCCCTGGAGTAATTGCATCACTGAGAGATCAAGCAAGGAAAACATAAGCCACAAGTGCACATACCAACAGAAGAACCAAGAGGAGCAATCCGGATCCAACAGAAGCAAGAACATCAACGCCCAGGAACCACTAACGACCGCAGCCCCCCAGTTAACCCGCTATAATGTTCACCTTGTTTATTGCAATCATGATAAGATTTTGTAAAAATGAGCTGTAAACAGAACACGGTAGTCTTAGATACCAATTCTGTATATAGTTTGTCGCCAAGTTGGTCTGATTTTTCAAATTTCTACCCCTCTTCCGTGATTGAATTGGGGATATATTTTATCGTTTTTCTGTAACAATTTTAGAAAATATTCAGCATTTATTTGATTCTGTTTGTGGTACGTTGTAGAAATTAAAATAGATGATTCGAACCAGTAGGCAGGTACTTCGCAGTGGACAGACAGTTAAATGGTAGATATTGTATGGAGTAAAACTTCTGAATCGACATTATTGTTCAAAAGCTTATAATATTAGTAGGTACATCAAATCAAATAAATAAATAAAAATGTGCCTACGCATCTATGTCTCTGATATGTAACTTCGTTGGTTTCCCCAGAAGTTTCAAGTTGAAATATCAATGGTATTGTATACGTATTATAATGCTATACATATAAACTCAGTAAGTACTTACTCAGCATTGTAGGTATACCTAATGCATGGCGGGGAGGAGAGAGAGAGAAGCAAAGTAGATATATTATGTAACGTATGTACCTATGTATGTGGTGTAGCTTTTCGTGTATCTATAAGTATATAATATGTAGGACAAGGTCGTGGTTTTACTCTACACTCTACTCCAGCATCTGGTCACACGCCCTACAGCCTACCGCTTACCACGTATCACACCGCAACACAACACAACATGCCTATAACATACCTACATAATAATATAATAATATGTGTAATAATATTATAACAACCGCTCTTCTTCCGGCTCGAGACATACCATTATGTCTGTCTGTCTGTTTATATAATATAATGAGTTAAATCCATTTGATTGGTCTGCAACGAGTTTGGTTTTTCTTCTCCATTCGTCTCTATTCTCAGCCAGTCTTTTCAGTTCTACGTATGAGCCACAGTTCATGTCCCTCTTCAGTTGGTCCATATACGCGTCTCTTGGTCGGCCTCTGCCATTTGTCCCCTCGGTCTTACCCTCCGCGATGGCGATGAGTAGTCCTGGGTGCCTGATGTTGTAGCCAATCCAGTTAGCTCGTTGTTGGCCGATTCTCTTAAGATGTTGCATTTTTTCGCCTACCCTGGTTAATACTTCTTCGTTTTCGACGTGTTCCGACCAATGGATCTTCAGCATGCGTCTGTAGCACCACATCTCAAAGTAGCTGTCTTATAATAAACACGATTACATTTCGGTAATAGTCAACAGTTGTATATAGTGATGATAGTCCAACATAAAGATACATGTAGTCTGATGTATGATCTTCCGTTATTACAGATCATCAACCGTCAGGAAATACCTGCCTGAGATTAAAATACATAGTAGAGCAATAATAATATGGTGAGGTAACTCCTACTAACATCATCATCATCTCGCCTTCAACGCTCCTCTCGGGAGCACAGTGCAGAAACCAGCCTCCTCCATTCAGAGCGTCTCTGCGCTAATTGCGTCACCTCTTTCCACGACATTCCCTGCGCTCTGATATCGCCGTCATAGGAACAGTGTATTGTGAAAGAGGGACGCCCGGGCTGACGGAACTTTGCTTACAAAGGTACACATTTGATACATGACATAACGCGAGATGTCACTTGTATCAACTGTCCTGTGTGCCTTAACCCTCATTCCTCACATCTCATACACTTCAACTCAACCTACATTTATTATACCTAGGAAGTACCTAGGAAGGTATGTGCGGTTGAAATACAATATTATCACAGACAATCGCCACAATATTTTATAAATCACTTCCATTCCTTGCCATTGATACCAAATCACCTGTATACATCAACACATTCACACAGTTTCCATTCAGTTCAACTTCAACATCTATCTCTTTTAAAGGTCGCATGCAGTAGTCAAAGTATAGATTGAACAGCCACGGAGACATGACACAAACTTGCTTCAAGTCTTACCACATTTAGTTTTCCTCAATGCATTTGTAATTTCAATTCTACATAGCTTATACATTATGTCTTCACTATAACACTCACGTTATTTCCTTCTCTCTCACACTCACTTGTATTCACATTCAAACTTAGTAGAGGCTTTTACCTTTCATGGACTGTGCATGGATGGACTATGTACTTGAATTAGTAATCACAATAGTGTTTTTTACAATACATAAAATATAGGCACCTACAAGTCACCATAAAAATCAAAAAGTATGAACGAACAAAGTTTGCCCGCTAAAATAATTATATTATATTCCTATTGGAGAGGGTGCGGCTTCTTAATTCCATTTCTCGTGATAATTTTTGTAGCGATAAAATTATGTGCGGTGAAAGTATTCCCGTGAACGTGGAAGAGTGTGTCACAGAGATTGTGTCATAGAGATTAGAGAGAGTATAATACCTTACTACTTTACTACCTACACATCTATTTGCTCCTACCTAGAGTATCTCATCCCGTTATGTGATGAAGCACCACCTATATAAACTTATGAAGAGTTCAGACTTCTCCATTTCCCATTGGTGTTTGGTGTTTTGCATCTCGAGTGTCGTCTTGCAGAACAGAGGGATACAAGATAACAGCTATCATCATTACCATTATTAAGGTACATTATTATGGTCCATATTATTATTTAAATAATATCAATATAACATTTAACTTAAAGTATATTTATACCCACCCTCACTCATGTGTAGGGAGATGTATCTAACACGTAGGTAGGTAATAATATAAATTGGATATGACTGAACTGCACGCTGTGTGCTGCTGCACGTTACACAATAACATTATACTACTATGTATGTATGTGCCAGGTGCCTACCTATACAAGTAGTTATTATTGTAGTTGTATACAAGCTTGTACTATCAGCAGTGTCATATTAAATTATCAAACAAAAACACAACAGAAATTTCAAGTTTTTGTAATGTTTTTGAAGTATTCTACAATGCACATCCGTTACTGGATTATTTAAATCGCGATCGATTTCGGTAAACCTATCCCATTGACGAGAGATATAATACTTCTATCGATATAATATAGAAATTTCAAGTCTTCAGTATCCTTCATTAAATTACAGTTGTGATTAGCTTCTGGTTTTCTAAACGAATTACTTTCATATGAACATATAGGTATGTCTATATCATAATATTATGGGATATTAATAAATTATATTAATATAATTATGCACGTCATTAAAACTAATCATTAAAATTCCAGTAACTTGACAAGTCAAACAAAAAATAGTGACAACTGAATGCATTGTGCATTACAGAATAATAATGATCTATAATTTCCTTCTGCTAATCTGTCCTGCTAGTGAGTGGTGTGATGTTATATTCATTATAACACCTATTATATTACATTTTTAGTGTGCACTAACTAAAATAGGAACGTTCCAATTTTAGATAGTGCACATTCGTATTCTATAAACTCTAAGATATCATATAAAATTCAAATGTTAGTTCAAGTGACCTTAATTATTAAATTTAGGAACGTTCTTATTTTAGTTTGAATCAATATAGAATAGGGGGTATTGTTCATATTATGTAGCTAAATGTATAGTTAAATAGGTAGTCCTAATGTAATGTGAATGTTTTACTTTGAGTACAGGTAGGTACCACCTACTGCTTATTTTTCTTTCATATTACGTGTTTAATAATAATAATGTGACTAATAATATATGTAGAAGGTAACCGGAAAGTTTTCCTTTTATAATAATATTATAGAAGTGTCATTTATTGTCATTGATAGCTAAATGTTTTGTGTGGATAACATTGTATATGTATATATATGTATACGTATTATCAGGTTGCATTATATTATCAGGTTGTTGTTCACTGTCCAGTAACTATGGTATAAGTACCTACCTGCCTATATATATATGATTATATTAAGTAGCCATATATTATAATATATAACTAGTAGGTAAGTACCTACGTGTCATACATAATATTGTATTCAAATAAATTAAACTTGAGAAGTTACTTGTAAATAATATTGTTATCTCACCACTCGTTAACGAGTTGTATATTATAATATATTATGTAGATACGTACGTATGTACAACAGGTAGTTAGGTAGGTACATATTGGGATGCACGTGTGTGTGTGTGTAATGTTGAGTAGGTACACCTACCTACCTACTGTGAAAGGTATTTGTTATTTAGGTACGTACATAAGTAGTAATGTATTATTATTGTGTATTACAACTCGTATGCCTGCCTCTTATAAAGTTATTAAGTTCAACTGTTGTTGTATTGCTTGTTTCAGCGATGTGGATGTCAGCAGTGATAACTATGATAGTGTGCGTGGCGATGGTGTGGTGCAGTCCCACCCTCGTGGTGGGGAGCGGCTGGACAGGAGGGGGCTGGGGCGGGGGGCGCTGGGGGCACTACGGGCAGCCGGGAGGAGGCTGGGGCTACAATGCGCCGGGAGGAGGAGGGTGGCAGCCGGAGGGGGGTTGGGGAGGGGGCCGCTGGGGGCACTACGGGCAGGGGGGCGTAGGTAACTGGGGGGGCTATGGCATCTGGCCGTAGGGCCTGAACACACTGCCTTCACATGCTACTTATATAGGTAGCTTCATATAATTATATAGGTATACAAAAGCGTTGTCTTATTGTGAGATATAGATAGGTAGTTAGGTAGGTAGCTATAGGTAAGTAGCTATAGGTAGGTACATACATACATAATGCAGTGATGACTCATTACAGTTAGATACACAGTCACTTAGCAAGTACAGCGAGAGTGTTTGTTTACTCTCGGATAGTGTCTAGGTAATAGTGTTTGCGATATAACCGCCGCCCCGCCCTTACACCTTCTTGTGGGGGATTCCTCGAAGGTCACCGCGAGAGTGACGCACGCGGGCTTTGTCATCTGTCCATATATAACGCGTTGACACTGCTCGCCATATCTCACACATCGCTCTACACTCTGCGCCCTCCTGGACACATAACATAATTATATTATTACATATTACATTATATTGCTACACTCTATCTCCTCTGATCTCATCATGCAGCACATTAAGGTAAATTAATTAACATACATATATACCTACCTACCTACCTACATTATACATGGCTTATTACAATACCGGGTGGTTATATATTATTATTACTATTATGTACCTACCTAGCAGTACCTACATATACGTGTGTAGGTATTCTATTTGTTTTCGGTAGGTTTTTTACAGAGAATAAATATTCATATACTCGTATGTAGGTAGGCGTAAATATACATTATTATTATTCAAAAGAAATGTGGGAATAATTAGATACAGCTTTGGGCCAATGCGATCCCAGTTGACAAGTATTTTTATTTTATTTTAAGCAAACAAACAGTTAAACAGAATACATTACAAGATATAAGTTACATAATAAGTAAACCAAAACAGTTTGCAGTAATATTACAAGTTTTTAGTTGACATATAATCTTAATTCTAAAAATGGAAAAGTGCTTTTATTTAAAGTTAGTATGTATGAAGTATATAATGTATAAGTGATATACCCAGATTCATACAACACAATTTTATTTCAGATATTCTTTGTAACGGTGCTCTTGGCCGCATGCTGCGTGGCTTTACCAACTCCTGTAGGCTATGGCTTCGCGGGAGTCGGTCATGGGTTTGGAGGTCATGGGTTTGGAGGTCACGGGTTTGGCGGTCATGGGTTTGGTGGTCACGGATTCGGTGGTTTCGGCCACGGATTCGGAGGGCATGGTTTTGGAGGACACGGATTTGGCCACCACCATCATCATCACCACCATGGTTTCGGAGGAGGTTTTGGAGGATTTGGAGGGGTTGGTTTCGGTGGAGGATTCTTTGGATAGAGATTAAGATGTTTTGAGACTGTAAATAGTGTTATCGACTCTACGATAATAAGATATCATTATAGTTACTTAATTATTTTCTTAAATTTAAATAACTCGTAGGTATATTGTGGTGTACCTACCGCTGTTCTACCTCCTACAGTAGGTGCCATGTATATTTTGTAAATATCTACCTACCTATATTTAAGTTAATTTATTTATATTATATTAAACAATATATTATTCGATCAATAAATACAATATGTATGTAAATATTTACCCCAGTGTTTCATTACAACATTCCCGTACCTTTATGCACATTTGTAGCTACCTACATACTGGTGTATAGGCATAATATTTAATGCTCTAAATTCTCTAGAAACCATGGAAATTAATAATTGTATATCTAATAGGTAAGGTATGTAGACATTATTAATGTCCAAATTCCTGCACTCTCACTTTTATAAGATATAAAAACACCTCCTCTTAAAATTCCATGTGTTCCATCTAACCCCTTAGACTATAGTATAATGTAGCAGGTTAGCTTGTTCCATTCTTTAGTTTTAAGTTACTGTTGCGGTGAAGATGCCGCAAGGTGAAAGCGCTCGGCAATTAGTGCCTACCTATTAGTATTTAATCATTGTTAATTGATATTAATAATGTTTTTAATATTACATATTCTCAAGTCCCTCGATAACGGGTGGATAGCCAAAATAAAAAAAAAAAATTACATATTCAACTTCTTATAGAAATAATAATGCACAATATAATATGTCGGTAGGTGTGGCGTACCTGTGTGTGGTTGTCACAATTTATTATCTTCCAATCTTTTCTGCGAGTTTCTTGTTGAAGGCAGGCATTTGTAAAACATTCCGTATAAGATATTTAACATCTTCAATTTAGCGATGAGGTGTGCCACTCATTCTGCATTTCTTTGGCATTTGTTAGCACGGAGAGGACGACTTACATTAAAAAAAAAAAAAATAATGAAAATAATACAATGAATAAGAAATACATACAACTTAGGATAATGAATCACATGTAAATTAATTTGGTTCGCTTGCTACCTCACACGTGACGGTATGAATGAATGAATGAGGGAATATGCAGGTAGAGTAGAGGGGCTATATGATATTATATGATACACATGAGAGATGAGAGGAGAAAACAATTCATAACCCCACGATATTGACTGAGTTGTCATTTTATGTGCCGCACTCCTACAATAGATTGCGAGGACATTTGTTATTCTATCCTACCCATGGAAGAATTTTCTGGACAAAAAGGCATTGGTCTTGTTTAATTTTCTGGCTCTGTCTTACATGAAATTTGTAGCTTTAATTGAGGCAACTAACGTTCTGTGGTGATTTTTATTTTTTGTCTGTTTGCTGTTATGTGTATATAATGTAACTGTATATAAATTTTATCACATTATGTATGTAAGGATTGTTTTTCTACAAAATAGTAGAAAAACAATCGTCACATACATAATATACTAAAAAATAAACAAAAAATATTATTTGTTTTCAATACAGAAATCAAAAACAAGTTTACAATACTAAATAAAATTTAAGTGTGTAAGTTTTAACATAGAAATTCACAAAATTCACAAAACATATCCAAACACAGGCATCCACAGGTAAAATAATAATATTATTTATCTTAAAACTTATTGATAATGTCTTTGTGAATTGTTATTTTAATTTCTGTATTGTTGACAATAAATACCCCATATACAACTTATAGCATATTTACAACACATTATTATTCCACTGACTTTGAGTATAATTATTTAAAAAAAATACTAATCTTTTGACTAAGAAGTAATCTTTTCTGATTTCCCATTCTTCTAAATTTCTCTTTTTTTTTCATATGATTTACATATTTCAAAGTGACCATAATATTCATTCCTTTATTTGGCATATACCTACCTATATTATGATTGGTTATTTATCTTCTGTATACCTCATTGTTTTTATACTGTTACAAACTCTGTTTAATAGACTTGTGTTGTGTCTATTATATGCTTATTTTTTTATGTAAGATACTGTTTTGTATATTTATTATATATCTAGTGTCTTAATAACATGTACGGCACAAAACCTTTTACATATTATTATTATTATATGGTACAAAATGAAATCACAACACAGATACAATACATTACCTACATTCTGCTTGCTTACCTACACAAAATAATATCATTCAAACTCAATAAAAACATATAATGAAAACGGTCTATTACTAAATGGAAAAAAATGTAATGTTATGCGCTTTACTAGATCAAGGGAGAGACTGGTTTTTGATTACAAACTTGGAACGGTTGTTCTAAATGCTTTCTAAGAAATAAGGGACCTCGGTATCATTTTCGATGATAGGCTGAATTTCATAAAGCACATACAGAGCATAAGGGATAATGCAAATAGACTACTAGGTTTCATATTTAGAATTTACAAAAATTTCAAAAGAATTGAAACATTAAAAATAGTATATTGTGCTTATGTTAGGAGCCAACTAGAGTACGCGACCACTGTCTGGTCCCCAAATTACGCTGTGCACATCAATACTATTGAAGCAATTCAACATAGATTCTTACGACACGTGAACTACCGCCTGGGTATTCCCATTGATGGTCTGAACTATGATTTTTTGTTGATGGAGATGAGGCTCGTTAGCCTACATGATCGCAGAGTGTTGTTCGATCTCCTTACACTGAAGAGAATAGTGACTGGCTCTCTGAATTGCCCAGAGTTGCTTAGCTCAGTAAACTTGCGTGTCCCGAGTCGTAACACCAGATGTCAGGCATTGTTCTATGCTGCGGGATCATCATCCAATTGCCTATATCTATTATTCATCGATGAATCGACTCCATGTAAAAGGGAATAATTACAGTGAGATTGATATTTTCAATGATTCGGAGTACACTGTGAGGAGATGTGCTGTGAGCAGGTTTATTCGAGGGTACATGCTTTCCGTTGAGAATCCCCTGTTGTTACTATTGTCATGTTTTTGTATTCATTGTCACTTATGCGTTGATTGTGTTTGTTTCAAGTGTGTTTTTGTAAGTTATTGTACTTTCAAGGCTATTCAGCCGTATATTATGTTAATAAATAAATTATTTGGTGTAAAAACAATAGAAGTAAACATCAAGCAAATAGAGAAACTAAAAACACATTTACATCGTATTACTATTATTAGATATTATCTTTAAACTAACTTTGTATACGTCATTACAGCTTTCAGCCAATGCGATGTGCAAAGAGACACAATTAAAAGAACATAGATTCACCACAGAATGTTTGTTACTTTAATCAGAACAACAATTTCCTGTAAAATACGTCACAGCGCTGAGCCAACAAATTAAACGTTAAGCGTTTGATAAGGACTATATCAGATATTTTATAATTATCTACTAGTATTCTAACTATACGAGGGCAGTCCGATAAGTACTTAGCCTCGGCGCTCGACGGCAGCACTATCGCAAGAAAAATATACCATCGTAAAGTACATTCTTGTAGATGGCTTTTGTCAAAATTTCAGCCGAATCAGACTCATAGTTTTGTTTTGACCGCATCTGGAAGCGGGCGGGTCCACTAATTTTAGAAAAATGGAAAAAGAGCAATATCGGTTGGTGATTCGATTCTTGTTTTTGGAAGGGAAATCGCGAAGTGAAATCAAAGAGCGCTTGGACGCTGTGTACGGTGACTCTTCTTCTTCGATAGCGATCGTCAAAAATGGTTTACGAGTTTCAACGTGGTCGTGCGTCGGTTTTTAACAAGCCACGCCCAGGTGCCCTGAAAATGACTACCACGGAGGATAACGTGACAAAAAATCCATGATATCGTATTAGCAGACCACCAATTGAAGGTGCGTGAGATAGCTAAGATAATTGGCATCTACAAAAACCACATGGGTTATATTATTCATGAAATTTTGGACATGAGAAAGTTCTCGGCGCAATGGGTGCCGCGTTTTCTCACTCCGGACAACAAGCGCAACCGTGAGACCACTTCAAAGCAGTGTTTGACGCTGTGTAAGACCAATCCGAAAGAGTTTCTGCGTCGTTTCGTGACCGTTGACAAAACATGGATCTACTGGTATCCACCAGAGACCAAGGAACAGTCGAAACAGTGGACTTTGCTCGGCGAACGTACTCCGAAGATGGTGAAGACTGTCTTATCGGCCGGAGAGGTGATGGCCACTGTTTTCTGGGATTCACAAGGTGTGATCTACTTCCGCCACCTGGAAAATTATAAAACGATCACAGGGCTCTACTATGCCGAATAATTGGGTCGATTCGGCGCCGAATCGCAGAAAAAAACGGCCACGTTCGACGAAAAAAAGTGTTCTTCCATCATGACAATGTACCGGCTCACACCCTCGCCATTGCCACGGCCAAATTGTTCGAATTGGGTTACGAACTGCTGGTCCATCCACCGTATTCTCCAGATTTGGTCTCGTGCGACTTTTTTTGTTTCCAAACTTGAAAAAATCACTCACCGGGCAGAAATTTAAGTCGAATTAGGAGGTCATCGCCACCACGGAGGCCGATTTTGCAGACCTCGAGAAAACGTATTTTTTAGACGGGTTAAAGAAGTTGGAACATCGCTGAGTCAAGTGTATCGAGCTAAAAGGAGACTATGTTGGGAGTATTACCATCTTATTTGTCGGAGATGTGCGAGATGGAGACCATCAGTGAAAGACGGCTCATGCTTCGCTCAGCACAGGGTGAGGCAAAATGCAGACTTGTTGAGCCATCTCGATCTCGCAAAACAGGCTTTGGAGATAGAGCGTTTAGTGTTGCGGGTCCCAGATGTTGGAACAAGCTGCCTCTGTGTCTGCGAGAGGAGGTGAATGGAGAGAGTTTTAAAAGAGGACTGAAGACACACCATTTTGCTGGAAGTTTCGGGTGATGGATACGATAAACGGCGCCCTTGAGGTCATGTTATGAGTAAACGGCGCTTTACAAATTGTCCATATATATATATATATATGTTGAAAAATAAATCGCCACTTTTCCAAAATTTTAATTTTTTCGTATGTAGGCTAAGTACTTATCGGACCGCCCTCGTATTTCATATATATAATGAGTTACAATCCATTGGATTGGTCTGCAACGAGTTTGGATTTTTTCTCAATTCCTCCCTATTCTCAGCCAGTCTTTTCAGCTCTACGTATGAGCCACAGTTCATGTCCCTCCTCAGTTGGTCCATATACGCATCTCTTGGTAGGCCTCTGCCATTTGTCCCCTCGGTCTTACCCTCCGCGATGGCGATGAGTAGTCCTGAGTGCCTGATGTTGTAGCCAATCCAGTTAGCTCGTTGTTTGCTGATTCTCTTAAGAAGTTGCCTTTTTTCGCCTACCCTGGTTAATACTTCTTCGTTTTCGACGTGTTCCGACCAATGAATCTACAGCATGCGTCTGTAGCACCACATCTCAAAGGCCGCCAACCGTCCGCTTTCACTCTTGCTGATGGTCCAATTCTCGCAATCATAAAGCAGAATGCTCCATACAAATGCTTTAGTAAGGTTCTTCCTTACGCTTAAATCAATATTTGAGGATTCCAATATTTTAGATTTTTTGTTAAAGGCAATCCTTGCCTTGTTTATTCTGCTCACAATTTCCAATTTGGAGTGTCCATCCTGGTTTATTCTGCATCCTAAGTACACGAATTCTCTCACTTGTCTGATACTCACTCCATTTATGGCAATGTTCGTAGTCGCTTCCTCCCTTCCAACGACCATAAATTTTGTTATGTCTTTATTTATTTTCATGTTTTACTTTGACAGCAGTATACTTTCCATTTTTCGTAAGGCTTCGTTCAGCTCAATCTCGGAGTCTGTGAGCAGTGCAATATCGTCAGCATATCGAATCATGTCGACCTTTTTCCCATTTATTTTTACTCCTATCCAGTTCTTCATTTCTTCTCTCAATTCATCAATAACTCGCTGTATATAGCAGTTAAAGAGAGCTGGCGACATTGAGCATCCCTGTCTTACACCTTGTTCGACCCTTGCTTCTGCGCAGCTCTCTCCGCTTTTAATTACAGCCATTTCGTTCTTGTATAAGCTCCAGATTGCTCTTCTGTCTTTATAACTCATTCCTATCTGGTTTAGAGTGTTCAAAAGTTGTTTCCATTTTACTTTATCAAATGCTTTTTCTAGGTCGATGAGTGCTTTAAATGTGTTTTTTTTATTGTTATTCTCTTTTTTACCATAAGTCTTAGACTCAGGATTGCATCTCTTGTACCTGTCTCCTTGCCGAATCCAAATTGATCTTCTGAAAGTGTTTCGTTGTTGGTTCTGAAAATGTTGGTGAGTATCTTAGAAGTGTGTGATATCATGCTTAAGGTTCTGTGTTATTCGCACTTTGTCGTGCCTGTTTTCTTAGAAAGCGCTCGTATCAGAGATTTGGCAAAGTCCTCAGGTATCTCTCCTGTGTCATATACTTCATATACATGTATGTACATATATTTCGTATACTTCATATACATATATATTTCATATACACGTGTAATAAATACCTACATTAGGGTGTCCCTTATTTGGTCGAAAAATTTTTTTTTTCAGTTATTGAAACGCATACCCTCTAATTGTGTTTATTAGCCTACTACTTACCCAAATACAGAATTTAAGCTTTCTACGTTGATTGAAACCCGTGCCGACAGAGCCTCAAAGTTTTAGAAAAAAGCTGCTTAAAGCGTCTTTTAAATTTAGCTTTAGATTATCACTTAATACCACTATGTTAACTAAATATTGATGAAAACACAAATTTACATGGAGCATTTCTTAAAATTATCAAAAAAAATTACAAAATTGATATTAATTAATTTCGATATATCCTTTAAAAAGTCTCTTTTTTACAGTCTAGATAGATTTTTCTATGTTCATGCACACAACGTCATAAGAACTGATTCTTTTCTTCGTCTGCGATTATCAAACCATGAAAGTCTTGAATCAGCTCTTTCAGCTGTGTCATTCACTGCTTTTAAGCTAGATATCTTTTTTTTAAGTTTCCACAAATGCCACGATTTCTTTATACAAAGATATACCTTCTTGAAGGAAATTGCTGTCAAATTTTAGTTGTGAAAATAAATCTTTGCTCTTGACGGATACAAAACTACTCATTTTTTTCCCTATGAAAACATTAAGGCTACTTGAAGAATACATAGAATACAAAGAACATGGTATAACATATTAAATAAATTGAGCATTACTACCTAACATATAGAAAGCCAGGCATCTGTTCCTTCGATTGTTCATATATCTTACCGAAATCACCAAAGTTTTCTTTCTTGTAAATTTTCTACAGTGGTCCCTTTGGTCTGCTCATCAATTTTATCATAAAAATTATGAAAGGATGGCTATTTCTTTTGACAAATATCACTAAATATTGACTGAAATTGTTTTAAATCGCTTTGGAAATCAGCTTGTCAATTTTTTCGTTACCATTTAATGTTTTTAAAAAACACAAGTCTTGAATCGGCGCTTTCAATACCAAACAGCATTAAAGCAAGGACTTTACATGAACTACCACAATAAACATACAAATATCTAGTAAAGTTTCTTTGTCTTTAGCGCCCATTTCAAACTAAGACTGCAATAAACATATTTTTGAAGAGTAAATAGCTCTTGTCATCGATCTGATTTTTAAATTATGTGGATGCCAGAGGCTCTCTCAGGCATATCAAAGCTGTGTGAAGCAGCAGGTGCTAACAAGCTCTCTGAAACCATACGCTTTAATCTGTTTTTCTCTTCTGCCAGTTTTTTCAACCTTGCTTTTTTTCAATTTCAGGCATTTTTTGTCAACACCCACTATGCATCCTTTACGTCTTGGTTCTCTTTGCTTTTACAATAATTTATTATCTTCTTTGATTTTTAGTCTTTTGAGAGCATCGGCGAATACAATATCGCATAAATGATCCAATTCAAGTGGAAATTATCCTCACGGTGCCGATGAAAATCCTGAATCTTCTTGCTATTTTTTGGCAACTCTTTCCAGACCTAATAAAAATTCCCCGACCTCTTAATACGATTATTAACAGCTCTATTAGGTATTGTAGCCTTTTCCCAGAATGTAATGCATACGCGAAAGACTAGATTTTTGCTTTCACTAACATTCAATGTAATATCGCGTATGTCGAAAGACAGAACTGCGAGAACTTGACGATTGGACGGTTATTTTGCACCTGTCATCTATTGATTTACTTCACCAACCAAAAAAATACTTTTATAACACCAGTTATTTCCTCCCTTATGGGGAGAGCAGAGAGACAAGACTAAAATTACTTTGGGCGCCAGGTGTAGTCCCTGAAGGGGTACACCGAGAGAATTAAACAATAAACACTATTAACACTTTTATTTATGACTTAACACTATTTACATATACCTATGCAACAAAACATACCACAATGAAACTACTACACTGATCCTCACTAGGAAGAAACTAGCATGTAGGAATGCACCACCTAACCGATCGTGATGGCACAGCACGGCAGGTGACCAGCATATAGGTATAGGTATTCAGGTATAGGTATGAAGGGAATGCACCACCTAACCGCCTGTGATGGCACAGTACAGCAGGTGACCAGCATATAGGTATAGGTATGAAAGGAATGCACCACCTAACCGCCTGTGATGGCACAGTACAGCAGGTGACCAGCATATAGGTTTAAGGAGTACCTAGGCCCAGGATGGGCCGATGCGATCTGCCGATTGTATGGAGTGTTCCTGTTTATATACCCTTTCAGCAGTAAGGAACAGCTGATCGTAGCCTTGGTGGTGGATGTCATGATGGAGGGGGATGTACCTTGGCCTTGGACTCCGCCTTCCTATTTCCGGTTAGGTTGTTCTGGAAGGTTCTAGAAGGTTCGCGAACATTCCACCGATGAGACATCTATCGGCAAATCGGGTGACTAATAGACACTTCCTGTGTTTGGGTAGCGGCTGCTAGTTGAATCCGGCGGGTGATATTATTATTATGCTATGAAGAAATTATGGGGTGTTACACTTTTTATATTGCTTCTTAGTTCTGCTGACATCTTTGAAATATAAAAAAATCTGCGATAATTACCAGAAAAACCGAGACTGAGTGACAATAACAGTGGGCACTCACCGCCCCTGGGAAGTAACTTGTATGAAGATGTTTCCGTGCAAGTCGGCACGGGTTGCACTGTTCCGAATAAGATAAAAATTGGTTTTTGAGTGTTTTAAGACCAAATGAACAAAATAAGAGCCTATGCGTTGTAAAATTAAAACTTTGAAAAATAAGGGACACCCTAACCTACATATACTGATAATAACATAGATACTATTTCAAATCATCATCATCGCCCTCAACGCTCCTCTCGGCAGCACAGGCCAGAAACCAGCCTCCTCCATTCAGAGCGTCTCTGTGCCAATTGCGTCACCTCTTTCCACGACATTCCTTGCGCTCTGATATCGTTGTCATAGGAACGGTGTATTGTGAAAGAGGGACGCCCGGGCCGACGGAACCCCTGCGGACGGAAAAACAGTGCTCTTTTTGGCCAACTATCATTAGGCATTCTCAAAACATGTCCCAGCCAGGACCATCGTCTCTCCTGTATTACGGAGATTACAGGTCTCTGCTGGGTGCGCCGGTTCAAATACCTGAAATAAATTTTCGATTGCAGAAGAAAGTGTTTCTCCACAATTTTCGAACTCGAAATCGAACGGCTAATTAGACTGAAATGACCGCAGCTATATTTCAAATGATGGCGCCAACATAATAAATTTTAAAAATTCCTCCCATCTTCTCTCGATCTGTTCATGAGCTGAGATAGCGCGATGGCTATTTCAGCACCCCTGAATCGGGTGACACGGCCATTACAGCTTTTTGTAACATAAATGAGTCCATTTATCTTCATTAGTTTAATTACGGACAAGAACAAATTGTAATGAAATTGTACTTAGTGTTGAAATAGTGTACTCAATAACACATCAAATGTATAGGAACAATACAAAAAATTTAAACATATTCCAGACATAAAAATAGATTAAAAATGAATAATAAAACTCAATCATAAAGACTTTGGTTTCTGTAATTTTAAAATTTAAATCTAGGTATATAAAACATATAAAGATCCTATAAAATCAAACATACAATGTGCTGTCAGTAATTATATAATATAAATATTATCTATGCTTGTGGTGATACTTTGCAGTATAAATAATTACAACTCAATTTGTTCCTCATTACTGCTTCCCCAACGTATCTAATCCTTATCCTTATCCTTATCCTTATATCTTATAAAAATGATTTTTGAATTTCCATACTAACGAAGACCGGGCTATACTCTCCCATTTCAAGGAATTTGCGTTCCATTGACCTGACCATTACAAGATGAGGTATATATGTGAAATAAAAACCCACTAAATGCCGTACTTTCTTTTTGAGGAGCGAGAAAAACAGCAAAAAAGAGTGTAAAAAAAAAGTGTGAATGAGATAAAAAATACGTTTTTTACGTCAGTTTGAAAGAGTAAGAAAATATTCTTTACCGCCAAAATTGTGTACCATATTATATTGCCATACTAAAATTAATTAAGAAAATATCGATAATTTATTTCGAGTAAATGTATCATTATAAATGTATGTTACATAAAATAGTTTAATTTGTGTTTTTTTAATACTTTTGAAACATGTTTTACGCGAATTAACCAATATTTAAATAATTTGAACGTGTTACATGAAGATTCAAGAAACGAAAAAACATTATTTTTTGTTAACGGCAACATCGGCTGTTTAAATTCAGCCAATCACTTTTAGAGTCGGCCAATCACGTCGCTCGATAATTTGACATATTGGAAACGACGCCATATCGTCGGCGTCACGGAAAAACTCACCAAATACAATTTTTGTTGAAATTGAGTTATTTATACTAGCAAATTTGTTTTTTCATGCTTTATTTAGGAAAAATTCCCCAAAATTATAGGAGTACATATTACCATAGAAATGAAAAACACATTAACTCACCAACTATCAAATACGAATATTTGCGATAAGGAAAAAGTCACCAAAGTATGTGAATTGTATTTTTTTTTTGGTATTTCCATTTTATTTATTCAAAATTTGTGCACATTCAGGCAAGTAAAAAACACAAAAATAATAAACGGTACAAAAATCACATGCTATCAATAAATTAGTCCATTTGATGGAATTTCTTTTTGTTTCCTGGATTGTTAGTATTTACATTGTATTAGTATCAACATTGTATTATTATTATTTCATTTGGTATATAAACATAAAATGTTCTTAACTTTATAATAAAAATAATGAGTTTCTATGGTTCCTATTCAGTTTTATAATGATTATTAATCAATTTAAAAAATCACCAACTGTATTACCCTATGTCAGGAGTGAGTATTAAAAAACCAACCAAATACAAAAAACTGATTTTCTTGATTTTTTTCTATTAATTAATCCAGATTTTAAGTTGTTTGATATAGGAAAATATATGTTAAGAACATTAAAAAATACTGTTTTACTCTATCGGTTATAGTTTTCAAGTTATCGAAATTTCAATTATTGAAAATTAATAAAATGCCTGTATCTCATAATTTTAGTTTTGTTAGTTGGTGACTTTTTCCTTGACGCCGACGATATATTTTGACAATTAAAGAAAGACGCGACATGTCTATTTCGTAAAGTCTGCGTTCCGTACAGAATTATTTGTTTAACTACTAGGTACATTTTATAAAATAATAAACTTCATAGTATGATAATAAAATATGGTACATTATATTATGTACAAATGTGAGTGGTGCCTTTCACACAATATTATGCACATAGTGAATAAAGCAAAGTGAATACTATAACAAATATTTTTGGACTAAATGAAAGGTAATAATAATGTTTATGTACACATTCATATAAAATCAATAGATAAAATGAACTAAGTAATATGATACGTTAGTTTCTACGAAGAAATGTTTGAGGTTATGCCTTAAAAACACAAGTAAATATAACATTTGTTACAGGAGTTAGTTTTGTTTATAAACAACTCAAATTATAAACTGACATTACACAGTTACATTCTGAAGTATTTTACTATTTATGTTGGAGCTAGCTATTCGAAAAAACCGTGGTATTATTTAATTGATATTGATAATATTAAGTTTGTTGATGCGACATTATAAAAACGACATTATGATTTGAGGTTATGTTTTCAAAACACAATAAAGTATAACATTTTTGTTACATATTGTGTCAGTTTTATTTTAAAACATTACTTGAAATATGAAGTAATCACAAACTGAAATTATACAATTAATTATTCTGAAGTGATGTGTTTTTTTTATGTTGAAGCTAGACAACGAAATACCATGATATATATTGATATTAAAAATATTAAGTTTGTAGATGCGACATTAGTGAGTAATTTATAAAAAGATACTTAGATATTTAGTATCGAACTAAATACTAAAACTATGTTTGTTTTAACCTTTTTACAGAAATAATACAAAGTTCACAACAATAAACTATTGATAAGAACGTTTTTGATGTTAAAGAAATCATAAATAGTACGACAACTACCTATTTTCATTTCCATGATAAGGACATTTGAGGGCTAGGAAAAGGAATCTGGTTTCTGCCTTGTGCTTCTATGAGAATATTGAGAGAATTGTATCATTTTAAAAAGGTTATAGTTTATTTATTTGTTAATTGAAATACAACAGCACATAATACATACCTATATAAGTAACTTAAATCATAGAAGAAAAAAAAATAAGGCCAAATACCATTACAGTGTTTTATACAAACTTAATTTATAAGGCACTTAATACATACATTTCATCCATATTTATATCTATATATAACAAGAAAATAAAACCAGTTAATAGGAATAAATAATTATGAATCCTTTTGGATTATATTTTAATAATCTAATAAAATGTACCAAGATTGTTATAAGTGAGCTATCACTAAACAAACAATAATTTTCATAAAATCTGTATTAGAGAGTTATCTAAAATGTATTTTATAATATATAATATTCTTTTACAGATGTGACTGATTATTTATTTCAATGACAAAATTAATGAATTACAATATTATCTGTGTAATCTAAAGCAAAATTACAGGACGGCCATGTGTTGAGTACATTGAAAAGGAGAACATGCATGAGGAATTTTATAACACTAACAAAAGTGAAAGATATATGCAAGAATAGAAGGAAGTGGCGTTCAATTCTTTCTGCCTACCCCGCAAAGAAGTGGCATGATGGTGTGTATGTGTAAGTGTGTATAAATCATATGTGTTAATTAAATGTTTTTTTTTAAGAGATATAAATATATCCAATTATTGGAAGAACTAGCAACGTGTCAAACGTGACAAAATTGCTTGTGCACAATACCATTCTGATTGCAAACATTGAAAATATTATTATCATATTGTTGTAAAGAAGGTTTATGTGTAGAACAAATGTATGCAGCAACAGCTTTTTTAAATGGAATAGTAACGTCAGAGGTTTATGTTAAACAACCAAAAGGATATGGAGATGGTACAGATAGAGTGTGTAGACTGTACAATGCATTGTATGGATTGAGAGAAATTCCAAGAGCATGGTATGATTGTTTTAATGAATTTATAAATACTTTAGAGTTTAAAAGAAGTGAATATGATTATTGTCTATATGTTAAGATAGATGGTGATGACAAGATTTATCTTATTTTGTTTGTTGATGATTTGTTAATATGTTGTAAGAATAAAGATAAAATAGATTATGTTAAGAGTTTGTTAGCTAATAGATTTAAGATGAAGGACTTAGGTCAGGTTAAAAATTATGTTGGAATTGTAATTGATTATGATAATGTAAACAAAGAAATGCTACTAAGTCAAACTAATTATATAGAATCTCTTGCAAAGAAATATAATATAGAGAATGCAAAATGGATTACTACCCCTATGGAAATAAATTTAAAATTAGAAGTAAGTGACAATAGTAGTGTTAATGATATTAAGTATAGAAATTTAATTGGTTCATTATTGTATATAAGTTGTGGAACTAGACCAGATATTAGTTTTAGTGTTAATTACTTAAGCAGATTTCAAAATTGTTATAATGAAACTCATTTCAAATATGCCTTAAGAATTTTGAAATATTTGTATTGTACTAAAAATTTAAAGTTAATCTATAAGAGTAAAGAAAATGTTGAAATATTAGATTGTTTTGTAGATGCAGATTGGGCAGGTGATAATATTGATAGAAAGTCTACTACGGGTTATATTATAAGATTGTATGGTAATGTTATATATTGGAAATCTAAGAAACAAAGTAGTGTTACAAAATCTTCTACATTTGCTGAATATGTAGCGTTGTCCGAGGCAGTTAGTGAAATAAAATTTATAAAGAGTTTGTTGCAAATATTTGATATTAATATAGAAAAACCAATTATTATATATGAAGATAATTTAGGAGCTTTAGCTATAGCAAAATATGGAAATTTTACTAAGAACTCAAAACATATTGAGGTACATTATCACTTTGTAAATGAATGTTATGTTGATGGAATTATTGATGTGATTAAAGTAAATACTGATGAAAATATTGCAGAAATATTTACAAAAGCTTTAGGTAAAAGTAAGTTTATGAAGTTTAGAGAAATGATGAACATTGTTTGAATTATTGTTATGTATTTTGGTATTTAAATTAAATAGTTGTTATAAGCTAAGATATGGTATTGTAGAATAAAGAATATAAATTTAAGGAGGCGTGTTGGTAATATTATGTAAATTTATATTATTGTCTTTGGATTATGTATTGTTGCAATTGTGTAAAAGGAACAACTTTCTTCATCATGTAAAATATTGTTGTGTTAATAAACTGTTGTTGCACCAGGATGTGTGTCTCTATCTTTCTTCCCAAAAATATAACAGATTATAATTATTTATTGATTGAGTTTATTGTGTAAAACTCCCTATTGATTAAGGTAAATAAACAAACTAATTGGAGGTTTACTGTATTTAATAATATATGTAGTAACCTGGTTTCGACTAACTTAGTCAAGAGTTTGACAATGACTTATAATTATTTCTACATTGATTCACTAGATTTGCTATTTTACACATTGTTTTTTTTATAATATTTTGTATTGACATCATAATATGAACAGAATATGATAACATTATTCTTAAGAAAAAGTTGTTTCAAGCTGATATGTGAATCATTTATAATGTATGAACAATTACTCATGTGTTATATATTTTCGTTGGCATATTTTTTTGTTTTGTTGTAAATGTTTTTTACTATATTTGTTGTGTAAAAAAATGAGGTATATTTTGATATTTTTATTTTATTTCACTTAACAGACATGAAATTTAAAGGTTTTAAAAATAAATAAATAATAAATTATTCTCTCAGTCTCTAGAGGAAAAGCTATTTGAATATGTTAGAACAGTTCTGTTTATTAATCATTATTTGTTAATAAGTACTATTACTACTACTGCTATACCATCACGGCATATCCCACACGTAGGGTAGCTAGCAAATCAGCTGCATGTAATAAACATGCAACCGTCTTCTCCGTGCCAACAAAAAAGAAAGACATTCAGGATGGATGGCAAACCTCATCGTTTAGCTTAAGATGTAAAAGTCTTAATTTTTTTGAACTCCTGCCTTTTACAGAACACTCGAAAGAGTGGAACTTACTGAAAAGAGTGGAAGACCAATTCTTTCGATAAAGTAACACGTAAAACTTTAAATTATTTTTTTATTTGTTACTAATAGATCTAAATATGATTTTTGTTTTGAAAGAACAAACGTAAAATGGTAATAAAAAGGTATGGATATTTTAAATGAAGAACATTCATCATCGCATGATTATGTGTAGGTATATTCAATAAATTTCTTGGCATTTTCTGTTAGTTTAACATTTGCATAATTTTTATTAATTAATTAATCATAAGTTCATATTGCTATGGTATAAGTTGTACTTAAAATATGATATGTGGTAAGTTTATAATTGCAAATAAATAGGAATATTAGAAAACCAGTAGTAAAATAATGTTCATATTTTTTAAATATAATAAATAAATTAGTTTTTAACATTTTGTGTTATTATTATATCCCTTATTGAGAAATTTAGTTTATTTGTTTTGCAGTAATTTCCTAATTATTGTACAAACATATTTTTTTTATAAATATGTTTTTTTTTAAAATATGTATTATACATTGACAAGGAAGTGTTAGAGCAAGTTGACGAATGTGTGTACATACTTCAGTAGTTTGTTCACGAGAGATGGGAAGTGTGAAAGCGATATTGAAAGGAGAAAAATTGCTGGCAATGAGGTAAATGGTGCAATCCGACCAATTGCAAATAGAAACATATCTACTACAGCTAAAAGGATGGTGCACTCTGCTATCTTAGTGCCAACACTCGTGTATGCAAGTGAGACGTGAACCCATGTCAACAATCTCATTTCTACTACATTTATGCCATTCTCATCCTTCTTTAACCATTTATGAAGGATGAAAGTGGCATAAATGCAGTAGAAATAAAATTGTTGAGAAGGATGTGTGGTAAAATTATGAGAAATTGGTTGCTGAGATGACATACAAAAGGAATGTGGAATGAAAGTTGGTATAGTTACAAGGATGAATTTAAATAAGTAACGATGGTTTGGGCATGTAGAAAGAATGTATGAGGACGGAACGACCAAGAAGATATATTTGGCTGAGAGGAATGGTGCTCGGAGACGTGGACGGCTGAAGATCAAATGGCAAGATCATTTAAATCAAATCCTACAGGACGGTCACGTGTTGAGCACGTTGAACAGGAGAGCATGCATTAGAAATTGTATGACAGTGACGGAAGCGAAAGATGTATGCAAGGACAGAAGGAAGTGGCACTCGATCCTTTCTGCCTACCCCGCGAAGGAAGCGGCGTGATGTTTGTATGTAATTTAGGTACATTGTCATAATTATATATATATACTGTTTAGTCATTCTTACATATTCTATTATCTGTTTCCTACTTTAATGTTACTCTGTCTATAAAGTTGATACATTAAAATATTGCTGCCTAAATAAAATAATTTTTAATTACACATACTTACTGTTTTTTCAATTTTATACATGATTCCCATGCAACGCAGGGTATTTTTAAGCTAGTATCTTATAAAAATGATTTTTGAATTTACATACTAACGAAGACCGGGCTATACTCGCCCATTTCAAGGAATTTGCGTTCCATTGACCTGACCATTACAAGATGAGGTATCTATTTCAAATAAAAACCCACTAAATGCCGTACTTTCTTTTAAAGAAGCCAGAAAAACAGCAAAAAAGAGTGTAAAAAAAAAGTGTGAATGAGATAAAAAATACGTTTTTTGCGTGAGTTTGAAAGAGTGCGAAAATGTTCTTTACCGCCAAAATTGTGTGCCATAAGATATTGCCATATTAAAATTAATTATGAAAAGTACTATAAATATTTATGATTAATTTCTAAAAAATAAGCACAATCAGACTTTTTTTAAGTTCATGCAAATAAAAACATTTAAAATATTTTTAATTTCGTGCAAATAAACACATTTAAAATATTTTTTGCGTAAATAATCCAATTTAAAAATATTAAGCACGTGCTAATTGAAAAGCCAAAAACAATATGTTATTCGTCTGGCAATTATTTGTGTCATTATAACATTCCAAAATGGCGATTAATGAACGATGTGTCAAAAAGTACGTTCAATATTTAATTTAACATCAGGTGAGAATTAATTTACGTTTTCTATCTTATTAATTTTTCTATCTAATCTATTAAACCTGCTTTACATTTTTATTACTAAAGAGTTAACAGTATATTTTTTTGCAGAAACACAAAACGGTGCATTGCGATCTGGATGCTCATTTTTCAATGATGAAATTAATGATTAAGAAATTAGAAATTAAATTGATAATAAATTAATGACAACGACATTATGGCTTTAGGAATGTCGTGGGAAGAAGTGACAATCATTGCAAAGAATCTGAACGGAAAAGACTGTATTCTCTTCTCTTCGTTCCCAGGAAAATCTTGAAGGTTGATCGAGTAGTTGTTTTATGAATTTTTGATGCAATAAATGAATTAACATAATAAAACTTTCTCTTTTCCTATGATATTTTATAAAATATGTAGTTGAATAGGAAATTAAGAAAAAATAGGTGAGTATCCATTATTTTTTTGCAATGATTACGTTCTGGTTATATTTTTTGATGTGACATGACATGATTTATATCTTTGCAAAGTATCTTAATTACAAAAAAGGAGAAGGTATGTATTGTTCTTCTATTTTAATGTTCCCTTTATGCTTTGTGTGGAAAGATGAAAATTTTGACTTATTTTGAAATGCTTTTAAGCCTCAGATTTCAAAAATATAGTAGACCTTTATTATTTCTTAGTATTTGTGGGAATCGGCACAAATATTTGAGCCCGTACATATCCCTAATTTAGGAAAGGCATGTTGAATAATAAACTCTATACATAATCACAGACCCCAGGCCAAAAATATTTCAAATATCTTATTTATTGACAAAGATATCAACATTTTAATGAGGTAATGAATGAAAATTTGACTTCCTGATTGCCGAAATCGTAGACAAAACATTTTCATCATATTGAATTAATTTCAAAATGGAAGTGATAAAAAATACAACAAAACTGAATCTTAAAGCTTGGAGATTATTTTGGTTTTAAAACATCATGAAAACTCCTAATTTGTGTAAATTAGAATTGCATAATTTCGGCATATTTTCATTCAATTTCATAGACCACATATGACAGACTAAATATGACACATGAGAAAAAAAAACAAAGAAAAATAATTGTGAAAATGGAATTATGAAATTCATAGACAATATTGTAGGTATGCGTTTTCCAATAAATACACAGGTAGGTACTTTTCTCAATCAACGAGTAGTATTTATTTTGACCTAATATTTTCATGAGTCTTTAAAAAAAATCTGATGGAAGTATTTCAATTAAAAATATAATACTTCAGAATATTGAAGAATGTACATTCATTCATCAAGGTTTCTTTTGGGAATACAGGGAGGGAATGCCTATATAGGAAACATTAATTGTTTCGTTCCTTTTTAAGAACTGTTTTCCTTATAGGTACCTATGTATATATACATATATTTTTTTAGTACTTTTATCCACGTAGGTACCTACCCATTTTTTTTTATTGAAATATGGCCGTGTGGGATGTCAAACTTCAAGATTTTACAGTGGGAAAAGGATTTCAGTACTTTTATCCACATAGGTACCAACCCATTTTATTTATTGAAATATGGCCGTGTGGGATGTCAAACTTCAAGATTTTACAATGGGAAAAGGATTTCGGTACTTTTATCCACGTAGGTACCTACCCATTTTTTTATTGAAATATGGCCGTGTGGGATGTCAAACTTCAAGATTTTACAGTGGGAAAAGGATTTCAGTACTTTTATCCACATAGGTACCAACCCATTTTATTTATTGAAATATGGCCGTGTGGGATGTCAAACTTCAAGATTTTACAATGGGAAAAGGATTTCGGTACTTTTATCCACGTAGGTACCTACCCATTTTTTTATTGAAATATGGCCGTGTGGGATGTCAAACTTCAAGATTTTACAGTGGGAAAAGGATTTCGGTACTTTTATCCACGTAGGTACCTACCCATTTTATTTATTGAAATATGGCCGTGTGGGATGTCAAACTTCAAGATTTTACAGTGGGAAAAGGATTTTAGTACTTTTATCCACGTAGGTACCTACCCATTTTTTTATCGAAATATGGCCGTGTGGGATGTCAAACTTCAAGATTTTACAGTGGGAAAAGGATTTCAGTACTTTTATCCACATAGGTACCTACCCATTTTATTTAT
Organism: Athripsodes cinereus; assembly: GCA_947579605.1. Classification (NCBI taxonomy): domain Eukaryota; kingdom Metazoa; phylum Arthropoda; class Insecta; order Trichoptera; family Leptoceridae; genus Athripsodes; species Athripsodes cinereus. Next base: position 26,460,948 of record OX388318.1, read on the forward strand.
TGAAATATGGCTGTGTGGGATGTCAAACTTCAAGATTTTACAGTGGGAAAAGGATTTCGGTACTTTTATCCACGTAGGTACCTACCCATTTTTTTATTGAAATATGGCCGTGTGGGATGTCAAACTTCAAGATTTTACAGTGGGAAAAGGATTTCGGTACTTTTATCCACGTAGGTACCTACCCATTTTATTTATTGAAATATTGCCGTGTGGGATGTCAAACTTCAAGATTTTACAGTGGGAAAAGGATTTTAGTACTTTTATCCACGTAGGTACCTACCCATTTTTTTATCGAAATATGGCCGTGTGGGATGTCAAACTTCAAGATTTTACAGTGGGAAAAGGATTTTAGTACTTTTATCCACGTAGGTACCTACCCATTTTTTTATCGAAATATGGCCGTGTGGGATGTCAAACTTCAAGATTTTACAGTGGCAAAAGGATTTTAGTACTTTTATCCACGTAGGTACCTACCCATTTTTTTTTATTGAAATATGGCCGTGTGGGATGTCAAACTTCAAGATTTTACAGTGGGAAAAGGATTTCAGTACTTTTGTCCACGTAGGTACCTACATATTTTTTTATTGAAATATGGCCGAGTGGGATGTCAAACTTCAAGATTTTACAGTGGGAAGAGGATTTTACTACTTTTATCCACGTAGGTACCTACCTATTTTATTTATTGAAATATGGCCGTGTGGGATGTCAATCTTCAAGCTTTTACTGAGGGAAAAGGTTTTCAGTACTTTTATCCGTGAAATATGGCCGTGTGGGATGTCAAACTTCAAGATTTTACAGTGGGAAAAGGATTTTAGTACTTTTATCCACGTAGGTACCTACCCATTTTTTTATCGAAATATGGCCGTGTGGGATGTCAAACTTCAAGATTTTACAGTGGGAAAAGGATTTTAGTACTTTTATCCACGTAGGTACCTACCCATTTTTTTTATTGAAATATGGCCGTGTGGGATGTCAAACTTCAAGATTTTACAGTGGGAAAAGGATTTCAGTACTTTTGTCCACGTAGGTACCTACATATTTTTTTATTGAAATATGGCCGAGTGGGATGTCAAACTTCAAGATTTTACAGTGGGAAGAGGATTTTACTACTGTTATCCACGTAGGTACCTACCTATTTTATTTATTGAAATATGGCCGTGTGGGATGTCAATCTTCAAGATTTTACAGTGGGAAAAGGTTTGCAGTACTTTTATCCACGTAGGTACCTACCCATTTTTTTATCGAAATATGGCCGTGTGGGATGTCAAACTTCAAGATTTTACAGTGTGAAAAGGATTTTAGTACTTTTATCCACGTAGGTACCTACCCATTTTTTTTATTGAAATATGGCCGTGTGGGATGTCAAACTTCAAGATTTTACAGTGGGAAGAGGATTTTAGTACCTTTATCCACGTAGATACTTCCCATTTTTTTATTGAAATATGGCCGTGTGGGATGTCAAACTTCAAGATTTCAATACCCAGTTTTTTAAAATTTACATAAATATGAGCTGAAAAGGATGTGTAGTAAAAGTCTGAGAGATTGTGTGCGTAACAGTAATATACAAAAGGAATGTGGAATGAAAGTTGGTGTAATTACAAGGATGAATGTGAATAAGTTAAGATGACAAGCTCATTTAAATCAAATTCTACAGGACGGTCACGTGTTGAGTACATTGAACAGGAGAGCATGCATGAGGAATTGTATGACAGTGACGGAAGCGAAAGATGTATGCAAGGATAGAAGGAAGTGGCTCTCGATCCTTTCTGTCTACCCCGCGAGGAAAGCGGCGTAATGGTATGTATGTATGTATGTAATGTAGGTATATTGTTATAATTTTATATACTGTTAGTCTCACTAACATATATTCTATTATATGTTCTCTACTTTAATGTGACACTGTGTATATATGTAGTTGATACAAAAATTATTGCTGCCTACATAAAACAATTTTTATTTATATATCGTTGCCGTGGATGTGAAGTGATCCAACCCACAAGACAGACATTCCGAGAAAAAGGGTGTTGAAGTTACGCTGTTAGGTACATCCGAAAATACTAATCTTACAATAACTTACAATAACTGTAATGTAATAGTGATATATGTTCAAGTATACTTTGTAATACAATGTAAAAAGGCTTAAACGCCGTTTAATGTATTAAATTACTAATCTTACAATATCTTACAATAACTGTAGGTAATGTAATAGTGATATATGTTCAAGTATACTTTGTAATACAATGTAAAAAGGCTTAAACGCCGTTTAATGTATTAAATAAATAAATAAATAAATAAATAAATAAATAACTAAGTTATTTTTGCATGGATTTCGCTTAAAAAATTACACAATATTCCTGATCACATATTCCACTAATATAAATAACAAAATATTAAAGAATTTATATATTTTAGAAGTAAACACGAATTTATCACTTGGGTTATTTCACCACTGTGGCTGAGAAAGATCCACCTGTAAAAAAATTGTTGGAAAGTTACGCGCTATGCGGCTTAGATCTTTTCACTTCTATAATTTAATTGAACTATTTGTTCCTATATGCGTTAGTGAAATGCTCTAACATACTTGAAATGATTGTAAAAACACTTAACATCTCTTCAAAATCTTCCAAAAATGCCCTTTAGGAATATCAAATCACTTATTTCTCTTCACCACTATGTTCTCCGTGGTTTTCTGAACAAAACTGCATACTAAACCCATTTTTCAAAAAAGTGTGGCTTGGATCACCTCCACGGCAACGATATACCTACTTACTGTTTTTTTTATATATATTTCCCGTATTCCCGTGCAACGCCGGGTATTTAAGCTAGTTATAATATATTATTTTAACTAGGATTAATCACACGTTGAGCACCTGACACCTACACCTGATTTTATGCAACCTTTGTAGACTAGACTGCTGTACCTATTTTTGATAAAGTCCTGCCAAATGAGCAACGTAAGTAGTATTATTTACTTCATGGGTTACCTAAATCACTCGCAAACAAGTGGATGGTCTTCACAAGAATATAATAGAAAACTTCGTGGGTTTGCCCGTATATAGGCATCAGATAATATAGACAACACTCCATCCAGCTGAGACAAACTAACACAAATATACAATAAGACAACAATAAAAACAATGTCTGATAATAAAGGCAAAACTTTATAAAACTGCAAAGAATCTTGACCTTTTACTGCATAGCGAGCTTTTTTGGCATCAATACGTTAATAATGTTAGGAGGAGATTCTTTGGAGCATGCACAGTCTGAGGAGATTACAAAAGTTCTTAATGAAAATTAAAATTCATTTGATCCAGTTCCTTTTGCTTCCACTTCTTGATTATGCTGATTGCGCCTACGTTGGTTGTAATGCAGGATTACTCACTAAACAGGAAAGATTACAAAATGCTGGCATTGGTTTTATCTTTGATCTGAAAAGATCTGAACACATAACAGGATTAAATAAATAAACTGGGGTGGTTTACAATGCATCAAAGACAAGATCTCCATGTCTTATCACTTGTCCATAATAATTATTGTTTATACTCTGATGTATAAATATTTGAGTATCCTTTGAGTCATAGCTTACAGTTACGATCCAGAATTTTTTTTTATGATCTCGTTTTCTGTTCACTCTTCACGCTTTCAAGTGAGCGGTCAAGGACCACCTTATCACTCAACATATATGGCATCTGTTTCCTAATCCCTTTTCCTACATATTCTTTTCGTTTGTACCTCCTCTTTTTCTTTTTCATGAAATTGGGTTAGTTGAATCGTCTTTTTTACTTATACTCATAATTGATACGCTCAAAGTTTGACTAGGTAGTATTCTTCTGTATGGAATCCACATTTCAAAAAAACATATCGAGAAAATTGAAATGACTCAATCTAAATTTATTCATTTCATGAGGAGGAGGTTGCACTATTTTGTAATTAGTAAAGATTTGTTTTAACTGGAATCAAGAAGAGTTTTACTGGATGCATACAACTTGAGGAAAATTTCATTGTCCGAATATGATGTACATATCTAACATTTAAGATAAGATAAACTATTGAATTCTACTACTACTACTACTATACCATCACGGCATATCCCACAAGTGGGGTAGCCAGCAGATCAGCTGCATGTAAGAAACATGCAAACTGTCCTCTTCGTGCCAATATAAAATCAAGACATTCAGGATGGGTGGCAAACCTCATCGCTGAATTTAAGATGTATAATGTCTTAATTTTTTCGAACACCTGCCTTTTACAGGACACTCGAAAACTTACGTAGAAAAGTGGGAGACCAATTCTTTACCGGGTGCTCCACGGGATGCATTGAATTCCTACTTTGAAAAAATCGTGTTTTCCATTTTACAATTGAAAAAACAAATTGATTAGAATTGGACAAACATCCGAATAGTTTGTGGATCCTTCAATGTAAGATTTATGTCGTAGCTACAGTAAAGAATTGTACATTTTATGTAAAACTATATAATAAATTTTGATGCACCACTTAACATTGGAAGGAGAAAACTATAGAAAGGGATATAATAGTCTCCAAATGCAAAAATCAAAAGAAAATAAGTAACTATATAAAAAAAGAAACACTACCAACAAAACACGGGTAGGAAATGTGCCTGAAATATAATAGCAGACATACAACAGTAAAGTTATAGAATGTATTAAGAACTTTATACAACGTATGAGAAGGTAATAATATGCCTCCTTATGTACCTCCTACCTGCCTGCATTTTAAGGTAGGTATATCTATATATTATGGATATATATTATTTAAGTGGGTGCTCTGTAGGAACATATATGTAGTGTGTTGTACCTATCTCATATGTATTATATGTATCACAGACACTATAGGTATATATAACTATTGATAACGAGTGTGATAACTATTTTATATTGTTTTGTATCAGTGGCGGGACTAGACTTTTCACATCGGTCTTGCTTTGTACTATGACCTTGATCATAATATTTTATAAAAATATACATGTTATGTGTGTGCAAGATACTCAACAATTACCTCAGATTTTCAATCATAATCTGTAATCAGAATATTTTTTGCCGATTAGTTAGAACACTAGATAAAAACTTAAATGGTCAAATAAACAGATCAATATTTTAAATGTTAGTGTGCTTCCTATTAAGTATAACATATCATCTTAAAACTCAAATACATCGACAATTTATATTTGAGTCGGTGAGTTGCAAAACACGCTCTGACCGAAATTTAAATACTCACTCTGTGCATAATTCAAATCAAAATATTATATTTATCGCAACTATTATGTAATTTGCATTATTTTATACGTTCCAAGATATCTAATGCAAAAAATATCACTTTCTCATTTTATCCTCTCAATTTTTGTATTAACTACTCGATGTTCTAAAACAAAATTTTATTGATTAAAAAAGTTGGATACTGTTACATGTACAAAATAATACATTATTTAAGATATTCGAATTGAATTTCATAATTTTATTTAAATCTGTATTTAATGGCGTGCGTTGCATATAATTATGTAAAGTACGCCACTGTCCTATATGTATAATATGTATGTAGGTATATATAATATATTATCGCATTGATAACGATAATCATATTATAATTATATACCTAAATAGGTATATATTATGTACTGATATAGAGATAAGTAGTATAGGCGTTGTGACACTTCCAGTAGGCAGTGGCAGAGTGTCTTGAATATACATACACATAATAATATTATTATCATCATCATCATCTGCAGTAGCACAGTGCACATCACACGGAAACTAAGGAAGCAGCTAGCTGTGTAAGAAGGTACATAATTATCTTACTGTCGTTATGTAAATATATATTATTATCTCATGTACATATAACATCACAATAGCTGGTACCTACCTACCTACATAATATAACATGCTGCAGAGGTCACATATCCATCAGGCACATAACATAGTGTATCTATTTATGTAATATAATTACAATGTACATAATTATTATGAGACAATAAGCGTGAGATATAGGTTCTAAATGTTTTCAGTTTAGTAACAGGAGGATAGAGGTCATGCACCCGTAGAGGCACACATCATCATAATAACATTAACTGGTGGCTGCTGTCTGTCTGTATGTATGTAGAATATATAATAATTATATAAGAAGAAAGTAGGTAGCTGCTCACAGGGATCACATCACATCACATGGAGAAGAGAAGTGCGGGAGAGGGTCAACCTCTCATTTCCGCCAATTATAAGAAATGTACGTACTACATATATATACATATTATTTTATTTTTATTTATGTCCTAGACAGTATTTCCTTATTTCTGATAATTTATAATAATTATTCATTGGTTTGGTAGGTACCCACGGTTTATTGCATGTGCTGTGACTATTGTCTTCTGTATGTTTTGTTTGTAATCGTAATAACTACTCGTATCTACATTAATTAATTAGGTTCATATATACTCATCATGCGGCCTTAGCCTTTAGCGTAACAAACATAATTAACAACAATCTTTATAAGATTTATTTATTTATTTATTCAAAGAATTGTAAGATTAAATTCACATTAATATCACAGACACCTACATATGTACACAAGCCCCGCACATATTATGCAATGGTGCAATGCAGAACACAAGGAATAAATCCTAAACAACACAGCAATATAATAAATCGAATAACCTTTGCTGGTTTATGTGTCGACTTTTAAACTATTTGTACTAACTGTATGTTTGCGAATATTATGAAATATGTAGAAAATAATTTTTCAAAAGTATTCCTCGCATCGTTAGTAAAAAGTTAAATGTATTATATATGAGACAATAAGCGTGAGATACCTACCTACTTTATGTTATTATAATACAGGGACAGGGAACACGCTCTTTACTTGTGTCACTTGTCTAGTTACAAGACACTAATGTAATTAAAATGATTTAAAACACTGTATAATTTCCAAATTAAATTTATTCTTAGCATCATCAGGAGGACTGCCAGGAGGATGCCAAGTAGAAGCCTTGGCGAAAACGTTTGAGGTGAATAAATTTAATTTGGAAATTATACAGTGTTTTAAAATCATTTTAATTATAATGAATTTCCAAAATGTTAACACAAAAACATTTGATTTATTAGATACCAATGTATTCATGGATATTTTGTAAGTTATTAGAAGTTTTAGGCTAAGTTCACATATAACGCGCGTTAACGCGCGTTACATGTGAACGAGTGTTCACATGACGAGCGCTAACGCGCGTTGCGAGAGTACCATCACAACTTATCAGTCTGGTTTAACAATTAGTAGGTCGATGTCAATATCTTCAGATTCAGTCATTTCACTGCAAAAACAATTTATAATAATAATAATAATAATAATATTTTATGGTCTTTGTTATTTAATGTTATATTTTATTGTTAATCTTATATTGTGTTCAAAATATAGAATATAATATTGTTTTGTTAAATAAATGAGATATGAATAATAATAATAATATGTCATGTTAGCTACCGGGGTTACTCCGAAATATTGAATAAATAATTTACAAAAATCAGATTTACCTAATACCTATAAATAATTAATTGAAAACACTGATAAAAACAAAAATATAATAAAAAAATAATATGAAGTCTTTAAGATGATGCATAGTACCTAAAATCTTAACCATAAATATATAATACATACTCTTTTAAGTAGGTAGTTACTAAAAAAATAAAAATAATGAACTATGAATAAATAATACATACATAGAAATAGATACAAAAATACATACTGTAAATATAATACATACATATAAATAGATACCAAAATACATACTTACGGGAAAAATAAATAAATAAACTAACAAAAAATGTAATTATAAATGCGAAATATAAAGCAACACACATGTTGGGTAATTTATAATTACGAAAATTAACAAAAATGCAAAAATAATATGCCGAATCGTGAAGAAATCGCGCGCTCATGTGAACAGCTAACGGACTTTACATCAGTATTAAGACGCGCGTTAGCGCGCGTCTTGAGAATATTTCTCTAAGCGCTGCGTTAACGCGCGTCATGTGTACGGTTGCGTACGGTACGTCATGCGTAATGTGAATGGTTGTATGGTAAATCTAGGGATCTCTAGGCGCGCGATTCAAAAACGCGCGTTAAAATTTTGCCATATGAACATAGCCTTAAGTGGCGTGCTGCAAGGCTCCCACCCTGGACCAATGTTCTTTACTCTTTTTATTAATAAATACGAATAAATGCCAGGTTATGCATTTTTACAGAATTAAACAGGACTTTTACAGAATTTAGTCCCCAGACTTCTGCGGTATCCGGGTGGACGGTGGGTCCTTCAATGTATTAGAATAAAAAAAAAACTTCTTTTTTATAAATATGGTGTAAATGCTTCTGTGTTGTCATCAATGAATGGAATACGTGATTTTGGTATAATTTTTGACCAATGACTGCATAAGTTCTGTTAATCATGTGGATAGTATTTGTAACTGATCATTAAGAATGTTGGGTTTGTGCTGAGAATCTGTAAGCATTACTCAGATTTGTTTAAATTGAAAATTTTATACAGGTACTTCATTGGTTCGTAGAATCTTGAAATGAGACTCTTGCGTATGGAATGCGCGCTTTGAGGTTTATGTCCATGCTTTGATGTTCATGTCCTAGACAAGATTGAGTGTAGGTTTCCGCGGCATACTAACTATAGAATGGAGCAATCCAGGGGAAATTGAAAATGAGTATTTTGTTGCACTCTCTTTTATACAAGATTATACATATTTAGATGCGTACACTATCCAAATTATTATTATTATTACTGACAATAAGACGATTCTTACAAGGATCATTACAGCTGAAGGCCAATGCGATGTCAATATGCTATGTCAAATAAGCTTTTATAGAGGAAAGGGCTTTGTTGGTATAGATTATTAATGTTAAATATCCTCACAGATTCACTGTGTACATATTTTCCCTTTCTTCCATATACAATTTGCAGAAGGCTTGATAAGTAAGAAAATTGATTTGATTCTAAATGATTATATTAAATTACATACTGTGATTAAAAAGGAACGAAATGAAACAGTAATATTTTTACTTACATGAAAATATGCTTTCCACTAAGTTTATTCACCAATAATAATTTAACAATAAAAATGTTAGTAATGTGTTAGACTAAAATATGTTGTCGGCTGAACGTTCAAAAGAGATCTGAAACTATCTAACTATTCATTCTTTCCACAAGCCATAGTTATTAAGGAAATAGTGGTTAAGGAAAAATCTAGAACTCACATCAGGAAATATTCATCGCCATCTACCTATAATACTTGTAAACTAATACCTAGCTAGCTACCGAGGTGTTTAGTAATTCTCTTCTACATGTGTTTCTCGATACTTCAGGTAGATGTCGCCACACAGCCCCCTCCAAGTGAAAAATGCAGGTTTTTCACTGATTCGGTTGGAATACTCTTCTTCCAGATCGTGTGATGTATGTATGTGGTCTGTCGGCTGAGTTGTTAGCTTCCTCTGGATGTTCTATGAAGGCTGGTTTACATCGATCCAACGACACTTTTTTTTGTTCCCCGTTTATTTTCAATACGGCAGTTTTGTCATCCCTCGAGCAAACTTCATAAGGCCCCTTGTAAGCTGGAAGCAAAGGTTTATAAATTCTATCGTCTCTCAAGAAAAAATGTGATGCCTTACCAAGTTCTGGATGTACAAAAATATTGTCCTTGTGGTGATGTTTAATAGGTTTCGGTTTTATGTTCCTCATAAACGTTATAAGTTGCTGTGTATAGTAAGTTGGATCTGAATTTTCTGTGTTTTCCTGTAGAATGTCAGCTGGCATGCGCAGTGAATTTCCAAACATCATCTCTGCAATGGAAAAATTATAGTTTTCTCGTATCGTGCACCTTAAACCAAATAAAATTGTCGTTAGAGATTTAGTCCATGGTATAGGGTGATGTGCTTTAATAGACGTTTTTAGTGTCCTGTGGAAACGTTCTATTAGTCCATTAGCCTGCGGGTGATACGAAGTGATTTTAATGTGTTGGATACCTATTCTGCAACAGAAAGATTTAAAATCAGAAGACAAAAATTGACGGCCTTGGTCCGATATGATCTTCTCTGGGACGCCGTACTTTGTGATCCAGTTGTCCCATAGAGCACGTATTATTGTGGTAGCTGTGATATCTGCTATTGGGATTACCTCAACCCATCTGGAAAAACGGTCTATAATTGTTAAACAATATCGCATACCTTCTGATGGAATAAACGGACCTATCAAGTCCACGTGGATTGTATGGAACGTTCCGTTAGGTAGTGGAATTGGAGTAATTTGTGTTTTTGTGTGCTTGTGGATTTTTGCTTTTTGGCATGGTATACACAATTTACACCATTTTGTGCAATCACTTTTCATATTTTTCCACACACCTCTCTGGCTTATTGTTTTAATTGTATCCTTGGTACCTGTGTGACTTAAATTATGGATACTGTGGAAAAATTTTCTTTGTAAAGTTTTAGGTATATAAGGTCTCATGTTACCATTATGTGTGTCAAAAATTATTTGCAAGCCTTGAAAATTGTTTTTTATTAAATTAAGCGAGTGATCTTTTGTTTTTTTACATGTCTAAAAGTTCTATGTCTTTTAATTGCTCTCTGGATATTTCATCTAATGATATGTTATGATTCATTTCTATCATTTCGACGCGTGAGAAAGCATCTGCGACAACATTTGATTCACCAGTGATATATCTTATATCGGTGGTATACTGGGATATATAATCAAGATGTCTCTGCTGTCTGGGTGTTTCTTTAGCATAACTTTTTTTACTGAACATGAATTGAAGGGGTTTATGATCGGTAAATACTGTAAAATCTCTACCTTCTAGGTAATGTTTGAAATGTCTTATAGTTTCATATATTGCTAATAGTTCTCGATCATAAGTGCTATAAGAGCATTGTGCCTTGTTAAGTTTTTTTGAGAAAAAACAGATTGGTTCATAATTATTTGATTCATCTGTCTGTTGTATAACTCCACCAATGGCAAAGTCTGATGCGTCTGTCCACACTGACAGTTTTTTGTTTGCATCAGGAAAACTTAACTTAGTAGCATGTAATAAAGAATTTTTTACCTCTTCGAAATCGTTATTTGTGATTTCGTTCCATTCGACAGGTCTATTGTCGTTTTTTGTTGCCCCTTTTAGATAGTCGTTCAGTCTGACAAGTTTTTGTGCAGCCTTCGGTATAAATCGCCTGTAGAAATTGGTCAGAGCGATGAATCTGCGGAGATCCTTTATTGTTTTGGGTTTTTTGTACTCACTTATGGCTTTTATTTTTTCTGGAGCTGGTCCAACTCCTGCTGCTGATATTTCATATCCTAGAAAAATTAAGGATGATTTGGCAAATTGACATTTTGAAGGGTTAAGTATCATACCATTCTCCTGGAGTCTTTCGAACAGAGCAGTTAGATGTTGTTTGTGTGTTTTTTCGTCGGGCGACGCTATCAGAATGTCATATATATATGTGTGTATTCCTTCTAGTCCTTGAGTGATGGTGTTCATGTGCCTCATGAACGTCTGGGCGGCGCTGGTTACCCCAAAAGGCATGCGTAAAAACTCAAAATTCCCGAAAACGGTGGTAATTGCTGTCTTCTTGATGTCTGCTTCGTTGACAGGAATTTGATGATAGGCACGTTGGAGATCTATCTTGGAAAAAAATTTACAATTGTGCAAATCATTACAAATATCATGAATATGTGGAAGTGCATATCTATCTGGCACTGTCATAGAGTTAAGCTTGCGGTAATCACCACAAGGGCGATATGTACCGTCGCTCTTTTTTACCATGTGAAGTGGCGATGCCCACTCACTGTTTGAGGGTCGGCAGATACCTTGAGCAACCATGTTCTCAAACTCTTTTTTCGCTTGCTTCAGCAGTTCTGGAGACAAACGTCGAGGTTTGAACATGAATGGGTTGCCACGGGTATCTATGTAATGTATTGTAGAATGTTGACAATCAGTATATGGTCTATTTATATCAATCAGTTTGGGATATTTTGCTAATAATTGATGGTAAGGGTTATTTTTATCTAGTAATGAAACTGACGAAATATCATTATCAATACAGTTTGTGTTGTAACCTATGACCTTATGTTTATTATTATTGTCTATCAACATCTTGTTTCTAATATCTACAATTAAATTAAAGTGATTCAGAAAGTCTGCGCCGATAATTGCGCGTGGGACGTCTGCAATGATAAAGTTCCATCTGAAAATTTTCTTTAGACCGAGGTCTATATTTAATGTGGTTGTGCCAAATGTCTTGACCACTGTCTCATTCGCTGCAAAGAGTTTAAGATTATCTTTACCTTGTAAACTTTGGCGTAAACATATGGAACGCGGAACTAAGCATAGTTCTGAACCGGAGTCAATCAAATTTGACGTACCTTGTATGCGATCCTTTATGAAGAGACGAATTTTTGTATGCAGTTCACCCGTCTCGCTAGTGAACTGTTCTACAAGTTTTTTGAATTAGATGGTTTGTTTGTCTGAAATGAGCACGGAGAAATACATTTGCGAGCTTTGTGTCCGAATTGCTCATGATAGAAACACAGTTTTGTACAATTATTACACGTTTTTGCATTATTATAACTATGGAACTTGTTTTGGTTATGTTTGTAAGAAGCGTTGCTGTTTTTGACAGAGCTGTCAATATGTGAACTATGGCGGGTGTTGCCATGATAGAAATTTTTTCTATGAAAATTATTTTGATTTTTGTGTTGCAACTGTTTGCTAAGATTGTCGAATTTCTCAGTTAATTCAATCACTGATTGCTGTAAGGAAATAACTTTACTAGAATTTTTATCATCTTTAGGTTGAATGGAAGCTACTTCTAAGGGTTTGTAAATTGATGAAACTTTGTCTGCTAAAATTGCGATTTCTTCTAAATTTCTGTTATCGCTTGTGATATGAGCTTGTACCTGTTTGGGCAATTGTTGCATCCACAAATATTTTATCGTGGTGGTATCTAAATCTAAACCGACGGCTAACATTTTCATTTCCCTTAATAATTGTGACGGCAATTTGTCACCTAGTTGAATCCCCGAGAAAAGGTTTTCTTTGCGATTATCTGGAGATTCGCCCATTCTTTGAATGATTGCGTTTTTTAATCTGCTGTACATGGTATTACATCTGGGTAAAAATAAGATATCTGATACCTGACTAATATGTTCATGGTTGAGCTGAGCGACCAAATGTGAATACCTGGTGTCTTCCGCCATTATATTGGCTAACTCAAATTGATTCTCTACCTGTAGAAACCAGAGTTCTACATTGTTTGTCCATATCGGTGGGATTTTCACGGACACTCGTTCTGAAAATATCGGAAAATTTGTATTAATTGTTCCTTCACTAGTACTAGCTTTCGCTGGGTGAGAGGTTGAATCGAAATTTTTGTTAGGAGTTGTCATTTTGTATCTAGTGTATGAGAAGAAAATTTGAAGTTAATTTTTAGAATTGAAAATATTTATTTTATTTTTGGATAAAATTAAATGGAATGTAAATTATTTGAATAAAATTGATTGATATACTTTCTTGTTTGATTGATTAAAATGTTTGGGAAAAATGTTTGCAGATGAAAAAATATTTGTGACAATAAAATTTTTTAGCAGAAAAAATTGGTACCCTGTCGACTGGTCTCAAACAGTGAATGTTCACAAAATATAATAATAATTAATGCTACTTACAAATAAAATGCTTTGTGTTATATTTAAAATCTGGAACATACAATTATATAAATAAGTACAATAAATTTGTTCTGCCTTTGGTAGATTTTTAAAAAGACTTGTAGTCTGAAATAAATAATAGTAAAATTATTTAAAAAATAATAAAAAAAAATATGTGGCATACAATATGTGGACGGTTTTCTGTTCTTTGATTGATTAAAAAAAATACGGAGCTAAACTATCTTTTGATGTATTTTGTTCCGGGACTCTATATGCCTGAAAACCGTTCACAGAGAACTCTTATGAACGCAGCAGTAAAGGTGAATAAAATCAGGAATTGATTAATGAATTTTTGTCACCATTTGTATAGAGGAAAGGGCTTTGTTGGTATAGATTATTAATGTTAAATATCCTCACAGATTCACTGTGTACATATTTTCCCTTTCTTCCATATACAATTTGCAGAAGGCTTGATAAGTAAGAAAATTGATTTGATTCTAAATGATTATATTAAATTACATACTGTGATTAAAAAGGAACGAAATGAAACAGTAATATTTTTACTTACATGAAAATATGCTTTCCACTAAGTTTATTCACCAATAATAATTTAACAATAAAAATGTTAGTAATGTGTTAGACTAAAATATGTTGTCGGCTGAACGTTCAAAAGAGATCTGAAACTATCTAACTATTCATTCTTTCCACAAGCCATAGTTATTAAGGAAATAGTGGTTAAGGAAAAATCTAGAACTCACATCAGGAAATATTCATCGCCATCTACCTATAATTGGGTTAGTTGGAAGATATCGCTTGCACGCGATAAACTCGCCCATTGTGCATGATAATTATTTGTATTTATAATCTGTTTATATGTATGTTTTTTTAAGGCACAATAAAGTTTATTATTATTATTATTATTATTATAATAGTTGTAAACTAATACCTAGCTAGCTACCGAGGTGTTTAGTAATTCTCTTCTACATGTGTTTCTCGATACTTCAGGTAGATGTCGCCACACTTTCATGCTCCAGTGATTGCCATGCGACAGGCTGCATAATTTTATGTAAATGAATCCCTGACAATGTATGTACCGTCAAAACTTATCACTGAATCGCATTCAGAGACTTGGTCATGAATACTCTCCGGCAGCTGACGTATACATATGACACATCTGAAGATCACTTCAAACCATGTTTTAAGATATGTTATGCTGTAGAACTAATTGATTGTGTTGATTATGATATAATGATTTGTTTCAGTATCGCAGCTTATGCCAGATGAGTCTGTTTCTTGTCCCTTTGTTTTTAAATTTTGTTTTATCTTTGATTTAACTTAAATATTTAATTTTTTTTTTTCAAATTGCATCATGAAGTATTTATTAAGTAATTTTTTACTATTGTGTACATGATAATGTTCAAAATGTTTGTTTTTTTGTTTTTGTCAAACGATTCTAAGCCATTTGAATAAATCAATACAGTCAAAAATCTAATACCAGAAATTTTACGGAAACAATATACTGGAAGTGTAGCCTTTTTCTATAACAACGACGATATAACCACGTACGCATATTAAAAACATTTTTTTTTAAATATTTCTTCATGTATCCAAACACAATGTGCAGTCCTGTCCCTTCCTTTCCTCTCTCTCCCCCTCCCTTTCTCTTTAACAGTTGTGTCGTGTAGCGTATAAAATATGTACATGGGTAGCTACCAGATAAAAATATTATTATTGACCTTTATATAATTATGAGGTGTTTCATTATAAAAATAAGTCACTTGTATTTAGCATGCCTGTGTACCAACATCTTTCAAACAGTGACTATTTCATTTAAAGTATTTATTTATTTTAATAACCAGGTACATTTATTATGTATGTATATCTCATAATTTATTTCATTATGTATTATTTATTAAATTGATTTATTTCATTATGTATTTTATTAAATTGATTTTCTTCTTTTATGCCTGCTGTTAATATGATTGCAGCGAAATATGGAGATGGTGATGTAAGCTGCACTGTCCAATACGTGGATATCCAGGATGATGACATGGATCACATCTACAGCCATAGAGATGGTATCTACAATATTATTAATCAATATTATATTATACAGTATATACATACATACCTAGTATAATAATTATTTTATCTACATATTATACATTCTACGCACAGGACAGGTATAAAGGTGCTCACTACAACCAGAATAGTTATTAATTAATTAATTATAAAATTACGACAAATTCATCATAAACGACATCTAACAAAGTTAAATAAAATTAATAGTTTTTTTCGATGTTATTGACCGAAGGTACTTGTTGGAAGTCCATTTCAAGATAAATTGAAAAAAACACAGTACCTATGTAGTTAACTTCCAAGTGACTTTTATTTAACACTTACGCAAAAAAATACTTTACTTCACTAACATGCGTCACACTTACTGAAACTATAATCTATCTCTTCCTCACTCACATATGTTAAATATGCTTAGAAAACAGCGGAAATAGGATGTCTCAGTTGTGAAAAAATTGTGAATAGTCTATGTTTATACATTATGTCCCAGTCTGGTTATAGTAACAGATCACACACACACACACACACACACACCCACACACACACACACACATATATACACTTAATATAAACATATATACAGGTATTATATACTTAATATAAAAAAAAATATTATTCCTTCACAGTATTATACTTTTGATGAGTCGATGGCGATGTCTTCTTTTCCAGGTTATGAAACAGGTGGGGAAGAGTCTGGAAGATCGAATAGATCAAGTGGTGGAACTGCAAGAAGCAGAAGAAGAACTCAAAATGTTTTGGATGGTAAAGGCATATTAGAGAAATGCAATACTATAGACGACGTGAAGAATCTGAGTGTTGCGGAGATGAAACGTCTGCTCGAGAGTCACAAAGTTAATATTACTGGCTGTTGTGAGAAACCAGAGTTATTGCAGAAAGCTGAGAAATTATGGAATACTCTAAAAAGAAATCAAGATGAAAGACCAAATCCAGTTGTTGTTGAGACGATACAGATACCAACACACTTAAGAGGTGAGGAAATTATACAAACACCCTTAACAGATGTAACTTTAACTCCTAATTCTGGTGATGTAATTATATCAGTACAACCTGAGCCTGAGCCTCAGATTGACGTAACTATTCCACTCGATAGCAATGATACTACAGACCGTACAGTCCCCTCAAATGGAAAGCGTGGAGATGTTTTGGTTATAATTAGTCTGGTGTGTAGTGTTGCAGCTGGATTCACAATACTAGGACTGTGTATTTATTATGCAATAAAAAAAGGATAAAAGATGCCTTATTGAGATTTACGTAATTATATTTTTTTTTACTGTGGATTAATTTATTTTCTTTTTCAATACCTAATTTATCGGGTCCCCGGTACCAACGAGCAAGTGTTCTCACTGTTAAGGTTACAAAACAACTGTCCATAGAAATCTTGCTCTCTATTACTTGTATTTTAGTCCCGAGCTCTGGAACAGTCTGCCACCGCTACCAATCTCAGTTGCGTTGCTGTAACCTATACTACGGATTTTATAGTACTGTAACAATCAGGATATTATCGCACATACACACACACACACACACATATATATATATACAAACAAAAATATAGTAAAAGATAATATTTAAATTAAATCAAACACTGTTTCATTCCACTATGAGATTGTTTTAATTAGGTATTAGAACGTTTTCAACTACAATGTAGTCATCATCAGTAATAACACAATACCAAATCTAAAATTAAAGGACATACAACAATTAAAAATCTAAGGAGTGGTTACAATTGGCAAGGGGTATGTGGAGGGTGGGGGTGACAAGTTCACGAGTGGGTTCAGGAGCAGAAATAGTGGTGAGGTTATTTGTGGGGGTTGAATATTTACTAAATTTTATGATTATTAATTTCTAATGTTTCCAAGATGTCCAGTTTTTAAGAACATTTTTGCAGCAATTCCACACCGCTGAGGTCAAAATCATGGCCCGTATCTCTCGCATGGTCCGCCATTTCAGAATTGAAACCAAAGTTCTTTTTAGCTCTATAAGGTGCTCAGTTACTCGAGAATGAACTCTTCTGCCGGACTGACCAATGTAGGCTGAATCACAGTGTTTACATGAAACAGTGAAGCAGTGTTTTATTTAATTCAAATATTATCATTTATAATGCATTTCCACAAAGTTACACTTAAAAATATTGTAGTTACCTACATGAAAAAAGTCCTAAAAACCTCTTCCCAGTGATTTTTTTTAAAGTTACATACCTATATTTAAGCAAAAAAAAGTATTTTAAACCTACTCCCAATAAAAAAGTTTGATGTTTATCACCCCGAATGCCCATATTTAATTTTAAAAAATTGGCACGTAAACAAATGTACTAAAATTTTCATCTGAATGTAAAAAATTGAAGTTTGATGCCTCAAATGCCTCCCTACACATAAACAAGAAAAGAAAAAATGGATCAATAAAAAATTGGTACCCAAAAGAATTGTTAACTAAGTATTCTCCCCCTGTATTCCCATAAGAAACCTTAAAGGATGGATGTACACTTTCAAATATTTTATAATGCATAGGTATAAAAAATATTAGTTGAAAATTAATAGGTACTCATGGCTTATACTAAGGCACTTAATGTAATTATTAAAAAAATATTGTTTATGGATTTTGTAGATAATGCTATTTTTATTCTACAGTATAGTTTTCTACGGTTTCATAATGACTTCCATCATGAAAATCGCTTGAAATGTCAAAAAATATGCAATTTTCACTCACACAATTCAGATTTTTTTATCATAAGCGAACAATTCATTTTATTACCAAAATAATTTCCAAATATTTAGTTTCCATATTGCTGTTCGAGTATTTATTGTATAATCCATTTTGAAATTAATTCAATAGAATGAAAAATGTTTGACTATGAATATTGGTATTTAGTTATTTTTTTATAAATTTCCATACATTTTCTTAGCAATTTTTGTGACATGGTCTCATTAAAATTGTAATATCTTAATCAATATAATAAGATATTTAAAATGTTTTTAGCAAAGATCCTGCTCAAAAGATGAGATCTCGTATAGAGTGTATTACTTTACTTCTGTCTTTTCTTATTTCAGAGTCCATTAAGGACACACGAACATACATACATACGAACGGACTCAAATATTTATGTGTGAATAATTAAAGAAACGCATAGAAGAGGAGATAGATAGTATTTATTGTGATATAATTCGTCGGTGAAATAGAAAAATGACATAATTCATAATGAAAATCTTACAGTACGCGCATTTAAAGTGTTTTATTTTATTGATTTACTTATTTTTTTTATATAGTTTTACATTAACATATCGTCGATTAAATGTTAATGTGAACATTGTTATGTGAGAACATAGAAAAAATAAATAAATAAATAAAATAAAACACTTTAAATGCGCGTACTATAAAATTTGTTCATTTTGAATTTAACCGACGAATACCTATTTTGTTTGTAATTGATTATCTTATCTTCTGCTATATTATATTATATAACAGCAACATAGACAGACGCTCCTTGAATATTTTGTACGCCATACTAATTTGTTATCATGCACAATATATGTGTAATGGTACATACATAGCTAAAAATAATAATTATTTCACTGTGCAATATGTACCTACTCACCACACCCACCCACCGACCTCAAGAAGATATCGATAAATTATGTTACATTTTATGTCACCAAAAAAAAACACTCACAGAAAACTGACACTACAATCAATAAATAAATTGCAATAATATGTGTTACAATAACAATGAGTTGTGACCATCACCACCACCAGCAGTGCAGAACACCTACATACATACTTCATGCACATTATAATAATGTTATACTGAAACATAATATAAGTATGTAGTTACATGAATCTATCTAACTACATAATATATGTAGAGTATTATTCAAGGAATATATTTAAATAAAATATTATGTCAACAAAATGTATCATACATTTTTCTCTTCTTCTAACAAGACGTGACAAATAAGCGATTACAACGTATCCTATACGTGTTCACGTGAATCAAAATATCTAATTACTCAAATTTAATGAAATTAAATTTTATGATTTAATAAACGATTTTGCCTTAAATAATAAATTTATGTGTTAGATGTGAGTTATAAATAATAATGTCTCAGAGTAAACAACTTCAATCCAAAAACAAGAGACACCTACCTACATATTGTTTATATCAATTGATGATATTTCAGGAAAGGTACAAAAGCATTGTGCGTGTTGACGAATATGACTACATGAATATTTTATTATGACTCTGATGAATACTGTGGGTGCTGATCACAACACCTTATGTCCTAGTTATTGTCTCCTTACTTTTTTGGCCCCACATGTACATCTAAATTATAATATTTATATAATTTAATTATATTAAATAGTAAAAAAAAATGTAATTTATTGACTGAGTAGAAGTTATTGCGGATTGTATCTTTTTTCATGTATGGTTTCTGAAAAAAATATTTTGTTACTTGTTATAAAAAATGAAATTGCCAACATTAAAAATGAAGTTGTACGAAAATTTCCTTTATTAAATAAATAAACATGTAAGGTAACTATGTTGATAAACTTCCCTCCGAGTGTATGGAGGTAAGAACAATAATCTACATACATAGGTAGGTACTAAAATACATACACAATAATCCACACATAAATATTTATATATTTATAAATTATTATTATAATTCATTCTCAACTGCTCATTGATTACAAATAATTACATAAAAGGTATACATTCAAGTTAGATACAATCAATGTACTGAGGGCGAGTTTATCGCAAAGGCGCAATCTCTTCCAACTAACCCAAATAAATGTGGATTGCTCATTTCTTTAGCTTCTGTAGCATGGCTTCCTTGGCGCGGTTGACAGCCTGAAGTGCTTCCGCCGCTCCCTTGCTTTTATTCTTGTCAGGGTGGACCTTCTTCACCAGTTTGTTATGTGCTTTAGTGATTTCCGCTTCAGAAGCACTTTTCGAAACGCCTAATATTTCGTGAGCTTCTTTTCGTTTGAGAATTTCCGTTACAAATTGTTCACCTTCATTTAGTCTTTCACGTTTATGTCCATCTTCATTCATCTTTGGTTCATGATTGGTAGGATTGTTGTTTTTAGATGATGTGTCCGATCCTCCGGTGGATATAGGTGACTCTTCTCCGTAACCCGCTTCTATCCGATCCAGTGCGGCCTTCAGTGCTTTTGCATCATGAGTTGGAAGTATTCTCAAGGCTTTATTCACAAATTCCTTAGCTCGTCCCATGTTACCTTCACTCATGTGATGTTTCGCCTCTTCTAGAAGTTTATCGGACTCTTCTTTCAGTTCCATTTCACTTATCCTATGTTATATATATTATTATTAACAGATGTTAGCTGATATTATTATCACACGCGTTATATTTCTGCATACATTTCTATGTACAAACACACACATATATAAAACACAATATTAAAGTCTAGACGCAAGTGGTTTCACATACACAGGTACATGATTGGTTTGTTTTATATAAAATGTTCATACTTAATTATTTTAATAATAAGTATGCGTGTTCGTTGATGTTCAATTTCACACTCAAAAAGGATATAAGTGAACTCACATATTATGTACAAGATGATACATTAACTACATATTTCATATAAACCTAATGTACTTATGTAGGTACTTATATGTATCTATTACTATCAATATCAAATTAATACTCCTCCTGATAAAGACAAGATAAGGTAAAATCAATAAAAAAAAATGTGAAGTCAACAGACTGTTAACAGGTGACATTTTAAATTTAACTCTAAATTAATCTTCACAAGTACATATGTTTTAGTTTGTTTGTATAATTTATATGTACGTATACGATGATTCTCGGAATTTTGTATTTGCATAAAAATATTCTCCAATTTTCGTCCTTTTCCTCATGAAGAGTCTCATGATGTGTCGTATTGTAAGTATTATGGGATGCATTTTAAGTATATGGTAGACAAACAATCCTCGATGTGCAGCTCGTTCATGTTATTTATTCTATTGTTTCTCGTATATAGAAGTTCCCAGATTCCTGAACTATTCGGGAGGTTAGTGGGTCCCCTTCCCGTAGTGCTCTTGCATCAAAACCTTACATAAAAGTAGAGAAATCGGAGTGATATGGTGAGTGATACTGCAGGTGGACATGAAGCGAAGTTGAGGAGAATTGAGGAGAATAAAAGCGTTATGAAGCGTCTCAAAGAGATTTGGAAACACTGTGCCGTAGTAAGAAACACCAAGATGATGTTCGAAAAAATACTACTATTGTTAATAATAAAAACCAATCGCACAGCAATTTAATGAATGTATTTGGATAGCAGAACTCTGGGGTATGTGCGAGTTTTTGGAGATCATTTTGTAAATTGTCTCATTAGGTGTGTCCACTGCTATTTCCTTCTAAGAAAGTGTTTGAAATATTAGGAAATTTATAGAGGAAATTAGATTCACACAATCATACTGTCAACACATTGGATCGACATAAAAGTTATTAACACATAAAGGGAAACACTTGTTTCAATTTTTCAAAGTTTTATATTGCATTCCACCGATTAATAGATAACTATACCTGCTTACTAATAATTTCAGAGTATAATAATCCCCATTATGATGTATGCGGCACCCGTAAATAGAAAGCAAGAAGAAAAACGATAGCAAAATTAGAAACCTGCAGCTGTTCCTACCCCAGATAAGCAAATAAGGTTAGTATTTTTGTTACTATTGAGTTGCTTATGAACACCCACTGTGCAGGAGCTGACTAGGTATGCAAGTCAAACGCGCGGTAGCCGAGCATTGTCATTTTCAATATTTATTATAGAGTAGATATATATGCTTAAATGATTAATTTATTTATTTATAGATAATTATACACCAACAGGCACAACATAAAGATTATATAATGCAATAATGAAAATATTTGATAGTAAATGTATCACAGGCATATTACAGGCACGAATGTAGTACTATTTGCATTACCCACCTCCCAGCCCAAGCCCATCACGGCACCCCTGAAGCATCTGCCGAACTCCCAAAACCTGAGAGCACTAGAAGGTCCCCAAGACGCAACAGGAAGAGCCCGATAGACAAGATCCCAGAAAGAGGGAAGCCCAAGCACACCCAGATGTACCTATATACAAAAATTAAAATCCCATAAATAATTTCAAACTTACTGTAAAGTAATTCTGTTTTGTTTTTATTTTATGATTCGATATTATGCAGTATGATAATTTTATTTTATAATTTGATATGATACGGTGTGTTTTTTTTTTATTTTGTGATTTTATGTGGTGTGCGGTGTGCTGTAATTTTATTTTATGGTTTGATATGATTCAATATGTTTTATTTTTATTTTATGATTTGACATGATGAATGTGCTGTAATTTTATTCTATAATTTGACATGACAGTGTGTTTTATTTTAATTTTAAAATTCGATGTTATGCAGTGTATTGTAACTTTTATTTATGGTTGTATATGATACAGTTTGTTTATTTTTATGATTTGACATGATGCTGTTGATATGTTGTAATTTTATTCTGTGGTTTATGTGACACAATGTGTTTAATTTTTATTTTTATAATTTGAAGTGATGCAGTATATTTTATTTTTGATTTTAATAAATAAAATATAAAAATATATTATTGAGCACTGTTTAATTTCCACTATGTTAGGTTAAATACCGAACGTTTTCGCCTATACTTGTAGGCATCTTTAGGGAAACTGAAATCTAAAAATTGTGAGGGCTGTTATTCATGTGGTGAGAAGGGTGCAGGTAGTGGGAGGGGTAGTGGGAGTGGGAGTTTTATTTTTGTTTTGAGTTTTAATTTGATACGATGGTGGTGTTGTAAAATTATTGTTTGTAACTATGTATTAAAGGCGTGAGCCGTATGTATTATTATAAATAAATAAATTCCAACAATACCCGACATTGGTGTATAAATTAATATCGTTTTGATATTGGTAATTTTTTATGAAATAAATTTTCTGATTTCGTCATAAATTATTTTTTTGTTGTGTGTCACCTCACCCGATAACTGAAATAAAATCAAATTGTCGCCATTTCGACAAGTCTTAGTATCGTCACCATTGTTAGTATGTGAATCATACGTTGATAATAATTCTGTGTACTCATAATCTGATTGCAGTGCGTAGCTACTGTAACTATAACTTAGAGATAAGTAATTTTCTTATAATAAATAATAATTTATTAAATCTGTATAAAATAATTACAAATAGGAAAAATGCATTACAATCTCTAAAATAACACCTTAATTAAATCCATTTTCAATAAATTCGTTTAATATTACGTAAATAACCAATTTAACACGAAACATTAATAATTGCAAATTATATTTTAAATCATATTAGAGAGAGACATCTAAGTACAATTCCTCTCATAATAAATAATCTATAGTAGAAAGAAACACTTGTTTCAAAATTACATAATTATTTTATATCATAATTTTGGCAACATGAAATTCTAAACCTTTTGATTTCCGAGCCCTCACGATTCGAATCGTGCCCTCAATACCGCGTGATATTTTTTTATAATCCTCATTTTTAGTTTCGATTTACTTTATTTAATATAAAATTGCATACCATGGTTACATCGGCGGGTTATTTGAGCTCCTTCATTCTTCTACTAGCATCATGTAAACAAATAAGTCAATAAAATCTCAAAGCACTCCCATAACACGTGATATTTGAACCTCAGGTGTCCTCGCCTAGCTTGCGTCATACATAACACAGATAGTTTATAGTCTGTTCATGGAAACAACGGTCGATTGATTTTTATTCACTGAACTGAACATAGTTTTTTTTTAATTTTATTTTATGCTATTTTATTACTTATTAAATTTTTTATTTTATACATAGTTTTTTTTTCAAATCATCACTGAAAAATAGGTCGATTTGTAATATCGTTGCCGTGGATGTGAAGTGATCTAACCCACGAGACAGACATTCCGAGAAAAAGGGTGTTAAAGTTACGCTGTCACATCCGAAAATACTAATCTGACAATAACTAAGTTATTTTTGCATGGATTTCGCTAGAGATTAAAGAATTTTTATATTTTAAGTAAACACGAATTTATCACTTGGGTTATTTCAGCACTGTAGCTGAGTAAATCCAGCTGTAAAAAAGTTGTATGAAAGTTAGGCGCTATGCGGCTTGGATCTTTTCACTTCTGAGCTGAGAAAGATCCACCTGTAAAAAAGTTGTATGGAAAGTTAGGCGCTATGCGGCTTGGATCTTTTCACTTCTATAATTTAATTGAACTATTTGTTAGTGAAATGCTCTAACACACACTTGAAATGATGTAAAAATACTTGACATCTCTTTAAAATCTTCCAAAAATGCCCTTTAACCCTCACGTAACCACGTGGTAAATTGAGTTTCCACTGCCAATTTAAAGTAGATTTTCTCAAACCTATGCATCCCAATATTTTCAAAAAAATTGTAATCCTCCATTGAAGTGTTCTCAATACTTCTCAATAAAAAAAATGCAAAAAATTTCTTTCTTCATCCCAAAAAAAAATATTTTTGAAAGACTGTCCTTACTTTCATCCGTGTTAAGGTAGAATTTGAATTGCTAATATTTACAACTTTATCAAAAGTGACAAATTCTCATTGTTTTTAACATATTATATGTTTGGCTAAGTGCCTTTTGTCTTACGTAAAATGATACCCCATTGTAGATGGCAAAGCAACACGAAACGTAATAATATTACTAAAAACTATGAAAATATTAACACTTTATCAAAAGGATCAATTATTGATACGCACTTGTTGCGTTGAGCATTATATAAATAATATAAATTTTACTAAAAGTCTTTTTACTATACACTATACCTATATCACAAAGTTATAATTATGTTGAGATCTTATTGCCATAATCATATTCCTTGGTTTGTACAGAGTGTCTCGTATATGTTTCATATTTGCAGTTAAATAATAAACCGTCAATTTTATTGCTGTACAGTGAATATCACCGTTATTGTTATTTTATTGGAATCCTGGTAACAGAATCTTCGTTGAATACATATATATATACATGTATGCAAGCGAAACTTGGACATGGCTGAAGAAGGACGAGAGTGGAATAAATGCAGTGGAGATGCGATCACTGAGAAGAATGGTAGGTAAAACATTGAGTGATAGAGTAGGAAATGAGGGCATTAGAAGAATGAGTGGATGCAAGAGGAGTGTTGTGGATAGAATGCGTGTAAATAAATTGAGATGGTTTGGTCATGTGGAGCGAATTGATGGTGTTAGATTGACGAAGAGGGTGTATTTATCTGATAGAGAGGGTATGAGAAAGCGCGGACGTCCAAGAACTACATTGCTTGACCACGTGGATCAAATTCAACAATTTATATAGCGCCGTTTTGTAAAGTTTCTATTCCTCATACCTCAAAAATAACAATATACTGTATTTTCATTTTTCACGCAGTTGAGTGTCAGTTTTTAATGTTCTCTATTTTTTGTTAAAATTATAGAGAACATTAAAACTTGTTGCTCGAGTCAACTTCCTGTTCACACCAAGCGTCTTTTTGCATGTTGTCTCTATATGGTCATTGAAGCTCAAATCTTTGTCAATCACTACACCCAGCACTTTACATGAATTGGTCGGTTTCAAGTTTATTTCACCCATTCGAATATTCATTGGATTCACCTTTCTCCTCTTTGTAGTTATTATGAGATTAGTTTTCTCGGGAGCAAATTCCGTCTTAACCTTCTTTCCCCACCTGTGCATGATTGACAACACGTCAGTGCATCTTTCTTCCAGAGTTGTTTCACTGTCGCCAGCCACCACGATAAAAATGTCATCCGCAAAAGCATGCAAATACAAGTCCTCACTTCGCTCCACATCAAGCACCTCATCTATGAGGATGTTCCATAGAAGAGGCCCCAACACCGAGCCCTGCACACATCCCTTGGTTATTTTCTTGCTGTATGTTTTACCCGCATGTTCCAAAACTACTTCTCTATCTCTAAGGTAGCTCTCGACAAGCCTATACATTTCAGCTGTGATGCATTTACGTCGGAGGTTTGTTAATACTGCAGGCCACCAGGCGTTGTCGAAAGCTCCTCTGATATCCAGCGATACAAATGCAAAATGCAACAAGTTGTATATATTAAGTATTTTATTAGTGGAAACATTGTTATTATTTGTGTATTGAGTTTTATATATGTTTTCTATTTCTTTCTTTTTTTTCTGTCAAAGGCTATTATGGCCGTCCATTGTATTAATAAATAATAAATAAAAAAAAAGCCGCTTTTTATCTCTGTTGCTCCTAATGAACTCAATAGCATTAGTCAGTGCGTCCTCTGCGCAACGCTGCGGCAAAAAGCCATACTGGTAATCCGATATCTGTTGTTCCTTCATGAGCCTCCAGATAAGCCTTCTTGATATGATTTTTTCCAGCACCTTCCCCAGTTGTGAGAGGAGACCTATAGGTCTAAATGATCGCACCTCAGATAGGTCATCCTTTCCCGGTTTTGGGATAATAATTGCCCTCGCTATTTTCCATATTTTGGGAAAATACCCTATTCTAAGGCACCTATCTAGAATACTTTTCAGCACTTCCTCGTTTGCTCTGTAGGCATTTAAGCAAATTTCAGCCGTCAGTCCATCATCTCCTGGCGCCTTAGCTGGATTCATATTGCAAAGAGCCATATCGATTTCTTCTGGTGTTATTCCTATCTCCGTTTCATCACTTGAGTATGCCTCATTCAGACCCCGCCTCAATTCTTTATGCTCAGTGGAATCAGACTCCAGGTCGTCATCAGGGAAAAATTTCTCGAGTATTACCTCTGCGCTTTCATCTATATCAGAGCACCATTTTCCTTCTTTCCGAACAATCTTGGGGATCATTCTTGTTGGATTCACCGATAATATTTTGTTAACGCCATCCCACACCGACTCTCTATTCTGTCTCTGGCAGAACTCCTTCCAACTTCTTGTTTTGGCCTCATCAATCTCTTCCCTCAGTTCAGCTTTCAAGACCGAATATTGCTCATAGAGGGCCTTTTTCCTTTGTCCATTTGAGTTTGCCATTTTCCGTTTAACTTGCTTCACATTCTTTGCTTTGCTTTCAAGGTCTTTGTTCAACCATGGTAGCTTCCGTGTTGCATTTTTCGCTTTTTTCTGCCTGCAAACTTCTCTACACGTATTGATAATCTCTCCAGTATACATCTCGACAATCTCCTCCAACCTATCGCTCTGGGCCTCATTGATTTCCTCCGTTTGTAGTAAGTGATTATTCGAAATCTTTTCTTCGGCCACTCGCCTAAACTTTTCCCAATCCGTATTTTTAGTTATGAATTTTCTTGTTGAGTATCTGTTTGTCCTAGTTGGCTCCTCCTCCAAGAAGTTGAACGACACCCGTTGTACATCATTTTGCACTCCTTTGTCGATCACTTTATCTTTACTAACAGGAGACGCGTCCATTATGACGAAAGTCGATGCAATACTAACCTACAGCATCAAAAAAATCTGCATATATACTAATTCCATAATGACGTCATGAAGCCAAACAGTACACCACAAAGAATGGAACGCCCGGTTCTCCTCCGTTCAGTTTGGTACTGTGACAGATGGAACATTGCCAAGTACCCAATGAACCAATTGAGGATACGTATACTTAACATACTTACCTAACCTAACTGCAACCTAACCTAACTGCAACCTAACCTAACCTAACCTAACCTATTTTTTGTGTAGTACCATTTTGGTTTATCACATTTCTTGATATTTCATTTTCTTTTAGATAGGAATCCTCATCATCGCTATCTATGAGAATAGTTCCAGTCAACGCTTTTGCTCCTGCTCCAAACGCGTTTAACCAATTTCTTTTGTTTGCCATCAATCCTACAGCATATGTATTTGGTTGTGGATCTTCAGCAGCTCCCATAAGTAGATTAGTTCCGTATGCCATTCCTTCTATTTCGATACTGGTCTCAACTAATACATCTAAGAGCGCTTCTTACAACGCGTCATCTTTTTTTAACAATGGTAAAACTCCTATACCCAATGAATGTAGCACATTAGATCCTGGATTGCTGTCCAAGCCCCCAAAATTTATATTGTCTATTAGAGCATGTACATAATTTGGTAGGCTATTACGTGATGGCCTCATAGTGTCACATGCTCTCATATTTCCCGTAGCTTGTTCGATGTTTGCTGGTATAGCACAGTCTCTTGCATACAAACCACCGTGATAAAATGAATTATTTAGTATGTGAAATGTTCCATTATTTGGCACATACGATTTTTCATAAATTTCTCCTATACTTGTCGTAGCGTTGTAATATATACTAGCTTGCATTACCAATGCTGGTAAGTAATGATTTAAGTCGTTTGCCGGAAATTCTGTATTATCGGTTCCGTCAAAATATTTTCCAACATATCTGTATCTCACTCTATTGTCCACAGTTTTTTGTTGACTTGTAGCTCCGTAATTCTTCTTGTTGATATCTTTTAGGGTCTCTGAGCCTTTCAATGTTTCAATTTTCTCGCCATATAAAAAATCTGGTGTTATATTTGTTCCCATAACGCACATTCCCATTGACTCCAAGTGCTCCCAAATTCCGATCGTTGTTTGTGAATTTGCATTAGCGTAGCTCACTTTGTTTGTTCCAGTCACAAATGGTGTTCTATTTCCGATGTTGGTTATCTTCACTCTGACGTTTTTTACTGTAGCAGTGTGACATAATTTACGAATGTCATTGTTAAATCACATAAAAAATGCTTATTATAAAATAGCTAAATTGGGTGCATATATTTTCACTTGTAATACTGCTATGTATTATGTAACAATTTTCATATTAGTTGGCAAATATACTCCCTGGCTCCTGCACGTACCCTGGTTTCTATTTTCACCCGTCCTCGTTTGGCTATTCAACATGGCCATTCGAGCCGGATTTATTTTCTTTAAAATAAGTAATAATAATTGAACCAGTAAAAATATTAAAAGTTAATCGAGTGCTAAATAGTACAAAATTTAAAAATGTAATTCTAAAATAATTAAAATGTATTTTTGGACATTTAAAATATAACACGTGCACGAAGAAATTAAAAATTATAAAGTTTAAAAATCAATTATAAAATTAAAAATAATAAAATTAATTTAAAAAAAAATATATTTATAATAATATTAAAAATGCCAATCAACTTTCAATATAAGTGTTATAAAATTTAACATAATTAAATAAATCAATATTTAAAAGAATATTAAAAAGTGCCACTCAATTTCAATTTAAATTCATGCGATTTTCGCAATAATAATAAAATAATCGTGCTTATAAAAAATATGCACAATATAAAATTTAACATTATAAATTTAAAAAGGCAATATTATAGTATGCCGCTCAATAAATTAAATATATATAATAAATTTAAAATAATAAATTAAAGCGATGTGCAAAAATAGCACTTAGTAAAATACCATATGGAAGAAACCGAACATGCAGAATTGTGACAATATTCATATAAAACAAAATAAGGAACTTATCAAGTTTTAATGAACGCATAAATACTTGATATTATTGAACTATTTTTATGTAGATATGTAGTATTCAACCTGGAGAACAAGAATCCGGCGCACAATTGTGGATTTTTTAAGCACAACAATAAATATTTGCATTTTTCGTATGCCCTTGACGTATCACAAGTATCCTATAAATATCGGGGGCCATTTTGAAATTTGCATGTAGAAATGGTTATCATAGTTACCAACATAACAAAAACAATGTTTACTGGACAAAATACAACGAACGGAAGTCAAAATTAGACAATGGGGAAAAAAGTCAAAATAATGAAATGGGAAAATTATTACAATTTATTAAATCGAAAATAGACATATCTCATATTATTATTATAAATCCTTTTTCATATATACTGTATTTGTGTTGTTAGGTAGTCTGGTGCTAATATATGCAAAATCACATTTATTACGTTGACTGATTGCTGGTTAGGTTTGTTAGGTAGTACGGTGCTAATATATGCAAAAACACATTTATTACGTTGACTGATTGCTGGTTAGGTTTGTTAGGTAGTACGGTGCTAATATATGCAAAAACACATTTATTACGTTGACTGATTGCTGGTTAGGTTTGTTAGGAAGTACGGTGCTAATATATGCAAAAACACATTTATTACGTTGACTGATTGCTGGTTAGGTTTGTTAGGTAGTACGGTGCTAATATATGCAAAAACACATTTATTACGTTGACTGATTGCTGGTTAGGTTTGTTAGGTAGTACGGTGTTAATATATGCAAAAACACATTTATTACGTTGACTGATTGCTGGTTAGGTTTGTTAGGTAGTACGGTGCTAATATATGCAAAAACACATTTATTACGTTGACTGATTGCTGGTTAGGTTTGTTAGGTAGTACGGTGCTAATATATGCAAAAACACATTTATTACGTTGACTGATTGCTGGTTAGGTTTGTTAGGTAGTACGGTGCTAATATATGCAAAAACACATTTATTACGTTGACTGATTGCGGGTTAGGTTTGTTAGGTAGTGCGGTGCTAATATATGCAAAAACACATTTATTACTTTAATTTTATAAAATTAGTGATATTTATGGTATTTATGGATTTAATTAATTTTTTTATTGAAAATTTATCATTTTTCTCTATGATATGCATTGTTTATGTCATATTGGTAAACCTGCAATTCATTTCCTATATTTTTGTGTCAACATGGCGTCGGATACTTGTTTTGATTGTGATGTGTAAATCGTGTACAAAATATGCAAATAATTAATTTTGTGTGCATTAAATCAACTTACTTTGGATGGATTATCATTTCTCAGGTAGAAAACTACATATTCCCATAAATATAACTTGAAAATTCATAATTATTTTTTTGAATAGTTCATCTAAACTTTATATTTACCCAAAATAAAATTTAACACATCAATGTGATGTGTATCAAAGGAAAAACATCTTATCCAGATTAACCTAGATGAAGGGAGAAACCTAGGTATATTTCAAAAGGAGATCGTATCTGAAATTTCTACACCCATTCAAGGACTGGCATATTGGAACGAGCTACTCATGAGGCCGCCATATTGATTTCAGATCAGGAAGCGGAAAAGGGATGGCGCCATCTTTGTTTTGATAGCAGCCATTATTCAACCATGGATGAAGCACACAGCACAGAGTCAACTCATTGAACGGAGCCATGGAGTCAAATTAAATAATCACCTGTTATGCTTCAAACTTCATCTGTGGGAAACAAATGTCAATATGACAGATGATATAATTATTATGAGATAAGTAATGTTTATATGTTTGTTGAAATTATTTAAAATCTAATTTATTATTTAGTTACAATTCTGATATGTAGTATTTTATTTATAACATCGCAAATAAATATGCACACACTATTGTGGATGTTGTGTTAAAAAGACAGGCTTCATCACCTGCAACAAAATTAAATTTCTTGCCACATAATGCAAGAATGTTACCCAAAGAGGTAAAAATAAAAAGAGGTCTTCATGTCCTCTAACACTGAAAAAAGAGCCGAACGTATATTGAAATGGTTCGTGTTCGCCTATTTCTCTTGATTGTTAATCAATCAAGAGAATAAAAAAATGGGGTCTTCAGGGCCTCGAATAAAAAAAAATCTTGGTGTTGTGAGCATCGCTTGTGCAGAAATTATTGCTCTTGAATTGCGATCAACCCAAGTGCACCTTTAGGGTGAAATAATAGAGCCGAACGTATGGTTCGAGCTTGTCATTTTTTCTTGATTGTTAATCAATCAAGAGAATAAAAAAATGGAGTCTTCATGGCTTCTAATAAAAAAATCTTGTCGTTGAGAGTATCGCTTGAGCAGAAATCATTGTTCTTGAATTGCGATCATCGCAAGTAAAAAATCACCTTAAGGGTGAAGAAAATAAAGCCGGTCGTATATTAAAATGGGCCGAGCTTGCTATTAATTAGCATTTCTCTTGATTGTTCAAGAAGAAAAAAAGGGTCTTTCATGGTCCGCAACAAAAAAATACTCTTGCCATAAAATGCAAGAGCGTTACATTAGTAACATAATACTTATAAATATGCATTTAAAATTTGAAATTGTCTTGTACAATAAATATTGCATATAACAAATACTGTATTACATAAAAAACCAAAATGGCTATCTGTATCAAGTACACAAAGGTGTCTTATAAAAAAAATATGCTTATTGTATTAAACATAATGTTAAAAATTGTTTGGGTAACATCAACCTAATAAAATTAGAATTGGACATGTATAATTATATGTAACAGTAAACATGTACTTGTAATAATTAGATTGGTATATTGGTACCTATCATAAGAAAAATTGGAAAACATGTCCAATAATATATATAAAAATTCATTATTTACCAATACGGTAAAAAATTAAAACATGTTCAATAGGAAAAATCATTTATTTAAATTGTAAAATAATAATATGTTATCATGTTTAAATGTTTAATACAATTACCTGTAGGTATGCAAATAAAATATAAAAAGAATTATAATTAAAATGTATTCAATATTATATATGTCTATATCAAAAACGTAAACAAATGGTTAACTTCATGTCCAAATTAGTAATTTGATGTACTTGTAAAATAATTTTAAAATTATAATGTTGTGCAAAATAAAGAATCCTAATAGGTAATGACACTTGAATGTCATATTTCATAGTAAAAAGGTATAGGTATACCAGAATTATCTATTAATAAAATGAATATTGTATATGTATGTCAATATAATGTTATTGTGAATATATATTATAATAAGAATATTATCATTCTTTATAAACCTCTCTCTCTCTCCCTGGGCAATTATTAATCCCACATGATGGTGGGGTCTGCCATTTTTGTCTTTCGCCGCCACTCGGCTCTATTCTGTGCGTCCTCCGGGGAAGCTCCGCAGTCTCTCATGTCTTGCTTCACAACCTCGCGCCACCTCCGCTTGGGTCTTCCTCGGGATCTACTACCAGGGGCAACCAATGACTGTGCCCTGTTACCTATGTATTCTTTATAAACCTATTAGCAATATAATTGTTTTCAAAAATAAAACATTTTTGAAATAATTTTGTAACTAATTTTCTTAAATAAAAAGAAATAATTTTGTAAATCTTAATATAAAAACATCTGCATAGTAATTTAAACTAAGATTATTGTTTGAGTGTTCTATTAAATACAAATAAATGGGCATGTAAAATGTATGATTAAATACCTACTTATTTGATTGTGTAATGTACTCACAAAATAAAAATAATATTTAAATGTAACATACATTATTATGTATAAAAAGGTAATTTAAAAAATTAAATACCTAAATGTTCTACATGTATATTCATGTATATTGTATACCTACATGAAAAACTATAATAAATTGTAAAGCAAATTAATTGCGAAAACATATAGGCACTTACCTATTGTTTATAAAATTTGTATGTATTTCTATATATTATCAAAAAAAAATGTTTGCATAAAAAGATGTCTTTTATGTTGTAAAATATACTTTATATTCTTGCTTTGGTTGGAAGTACCTACCAGTAAAAATAATTAAATTCTTTTAGGTATATGTGAAATATCTATTTGGAGGTACTTATCAATTAAAATAATAAATTTTTGTTATCTATGAAATATTGTATTTGTAGCAGCTTACATTATAGGTTAAAATCAATAAAAAAAAAAATCTTTAATACCTAATTGGAGGTACTTAATAGTTAAATAATAACTTCTTGTTATTTATTAAATGTTAAACTTGTAACAGCCTATATTGTGATTGTATCTATTGGTAGAATTTCCTTTGAAATTTGTTTGGTAGTACCTACCTATTAAAAAAATAACTATTTGTTATTTGTGAAATGTTACACTTGTAACAATTTGCATTGCAGTTATGTCTTTTAATAATATTTTCTTGCAGCAGCCAAATAAAATTCCTTTATTTAAATAAGGCAGAACTGTGATGTATTTATATAATCCACACATAAATATTCTAATGCGTTCGTATGTATGTTCGTATGTCCTTTATGGACTCTGAAATAAGGAAAGACAGAAGTAAAATAATACACTCTATACGAGGTCTCATCTCCTGGGCACGTTCAAGGCTAAAAACATTTAAAATATCTTATGTATTGATAAAGAAATTATAATAATAAAATTTGTATGGGAAAATCTATGAAAGTATTTGTAAGTAGCAATATTCATAGTCGAACATTTTTCAGTGTATTGAATTAATTACAAAATGGATGTAACGAGAAATACATCAGTACTGAAACTTAACATTTAGGGATTATTTTGGTTATAAATTATAGCGTTTGGTTATGATAAAAACTCCTGAATTATGCGAGTTAAAATTGCATATTTATGACATCTTGGGCTAATTTCATAATGGCCGACATGAATGGCATAGAATCCAATACATTAATATTTTGGTTGGTACATCGGTTCATTTGTTTGTTTGTTTTTTGACTTTTATGTCCTCTGTACGATATGTGTCATCCAGTATGCGAGCTGAAAACATTTAATAAGTATTCTTTTATAAAGATTTAATTTATAAATCATGATGTATTAACATTTTTTATTTTATCCCGTGGAGCACCCGGTAAAGAATTGGTCTCCCACTCTTCTGCGTAAGTTTTCGAGTGTCCTGTAAAAGGCAGGTGTTCGAAAAAATTAAGACATTTTTCATCTTAAATTAAGTGATGAGGTATGCCACCCATCCTGAATGTCTTGATTTTATATTGGCACGAAGAGGACAGTTTGCATGTTTCTTACATGCAGCTGATCTGCTGGCTACCCCAGTTGTGGGATATGCCGTGATGGTATAGTATAGTAGTAGTATGTATTAACAATCTTTTGTCGATGTTATGAAAAATCACAAAAATCTCATATTATCTACAAGGATCGACAATATGCATTCTTATTTTATTGTAGGATATTCTGAGTTTCTTCTTATTTCTAAATATAGTTATCTGTTATATCAAACACAGAGAATTTAGAAAGATTTATCATATCAAATGATGTGTATCATTTTTAATAAAATTATCTCATAATATGTCATCATAATATATATAATAATTATACCAAACATTAGATAACATTATTTCTAAAACTTGCATATATTATGTAAGTAGGCACTTTTGAAATACTGTATATCATTACCTACTTATTATTATGCTTGCATCAATTTGTTTTTTATACCATTCCATCTGAGTACACACTATCACTTTTCCAAATTTAAAATATCAAATTGTAAAAACAAATGCTGGTTAAACTTTTGAATAGAATGCTTTTTTTCAATATCTTTCATTTCAGTATTTGGCTTTGTTGTATGCTGTTATACGTATTATTTATCGACTTTTAAACCACTCAACACAACTTATTGATAAAAACGAAATATATTAACTAGATTATTTAAAATCTACAAGTTGTTAACGTATATTATGAACCATTGTTTACGAAATATGTTTTGACGTTTTTGACAGATGGTACGCGCGGCTAAACAATCAAATAACGTCGGCGGTTCTTTGAAACCTGTTATGTGCTGCAAACCCATTTTAAAATTTGGTTTGGAGCGCATAAGAGGTTTCGTAGAACCAACGACGATATAATATTTTTAAACGTTCCAACTAATATTATATTTTGTTCTCAGTCCAGCGTGACCAGATTTGGTAGTTTCCTACTTTTTTGGTAGTATTGGCAACAGTGTTTAGTAGTTAAATTCTTTGGTAGATCAATGAGCCTGGTCGGTAGCCGGTAGATAAAGTATCAGGAATTCGGTAAAAGTACCCGATACTTAATGATTCGAGTAAATTAATATTCTTTAAGAAAATCGAGGATTTTTTGAAATATTTAAAATCAATACCATTTTGAAAATTCGTTGACGGGGGGACGGACGGACTAGGGACAGAAATATTAAAATTGGATGACGGGGGGGGGGGGCAAGGGACAGAAATATAAGCACGTAACATTTTTCGTCCGAAAGTATCGTACCTGGTATTGAACATAAATAATTGCCGGTACAAATACCCGAAACCCGTTATGTTCTAGAAAAAGGTATTTTGAGAAAATAATCTTAAAAAACCGAAGTGTTTAAAATATTTCAAAAATTCTACACCACTTTGAAGAATTTAACAGTTTTTAACCTAGACAAGCAATAATTTCGTAAAATAAAATTTGGTCACACTGGTTCTCATTACAATTATTATAAATCCACACATAAATATTTGAGTCGGTTCGTATGTGCGTATGTCCTCAATGGACTCTGAAATAAGGAAAGACAGAAGTAAAATAATACACTCTATACGAGGTGTCATCTCCTGGGCAGGTTTAAGGCTAAAAATATTTTAAATATCTTATGTATTGATAAAAATATTACAATTTTAATGAGATTCCCATACATTCGCTTGACAAAATTGCCAAGCGAATGTATGAAAATCCAATATTTATAGCCAAACATTTTTCATTGTATATTGAATTAATTTCAAAATGGATGTAACAATAAATAAAACAATACTGAAACTAAATAATTAGGGACTGTTTACATAATGAAACATTGTGATTGCTAATGACAAAAAATCCTGAATTATGTGAATAAAAATTGCATATTTTTGACATTTTGAGCTATTTTCATAATGGAGGATATTATGAGACCATAGAAATCCATACTGTAGAATAAGAATAGTATTATGCAAAAAATCCATAAACAATGTTAATTGATTTTTTGTATAAATAAATACAAAAGTACCTCGGTACTAGCCATAAGAACCTATTTATTTTCGCCTAATATTTTTCTTTACTTTTTTTTTATTTCATGGCAAATCACTTGAAGATTTATGTAGGTACTACAAACTAAAAATACCAATTCGAATGTGGCAATTACATAACATTTAGGTCCAAAATTACTCGCAAATGAGTGGATGGTCTTGAGAAGAATAGAATAGAATAACGTTTAGGTACCAACAATTTTTTTTCAGAATGATATAATTTACCCGCTTTTTTTCTTATTTAAGTACGGGATGTCAAACTTTAAGTTTTTCAGCACTTTTTTCGATGTAGGTACCTACTTTCTTTTGTTTTATCGGCATGTGAGGTGTCAAACTTTAAGATTTTTCATTGGGAAGATGTTTGTAACACTTTTTTCATGAAGGTACCTACCAATTTTGTTAGTTAAATATGGGCATGTGGGGAGTCAAACATTAAGTATTCTCATTGGCTATAACTTTTTATTACTTTTTTCCACGTAAGCGCATACTCCATTTTAGTCCAATAAGGTTATGTCATTTTAACCCATGTATTTGCACGGTTTCTGTTTATTTAAACCCGAGCAATGCCGGGTTACAAAAGCTTGTATTAAAATAAACATGTATTTATTGGCTTATTAGGTATAGAGCAATAATTAGCAACAATGTTGATTTATATTTAAAATATAGGTAAAAATGTGTGCCTATGTAAATTAAATTTGTAGGTAAATGAAAATACCTATATAATTACAAAAAATAATAACTTTATTGTTTAACAAGTTTATTGTTTATGAAACATAATTGTGAGTACTTAAAAAACATAACAAAACTTAATATTTATAGAATGTGAAAAATAATTCAATGTACAATGGAGTGAAATATTGTGCACCTGAATGTAAAATGGTGATGACATGATTTCCTGGGATGATACGAGGTGATGAGAAAAAATATAAAATTAAAAAAAAAATACAGTCCACTGAAACATCAAGGCATCTCTTCGTGCGTCCTTGGGAATATGTTAAATCACATAAAAAATGCTTATTATAAAATAGCTAAATTGGGTGCATATATTTTCACTTGTAATACTGCTATGTATTATGTAACAATTTTCATATTAGTTGGCAAATAAACTCCCTGGCTCCTGCACGTATTTGTTTCTATTTTTCACCCGTGCTCGTTTGGCTATTCAACAGTCATTGTATTCTTTTTTTGTCAAGTAAAAGTATAAATACTGCCAGGGCAAAGAATGCACATACGTGTAAATATCTCCCACTACTACTTTGCCTTCTTTTCTTCCGTCTATTTGTTTTTCCATCATCTTGAATTGCAATTTGAAAGACTGGAAACTCATGTTGAATTTTTTCTTGAAGTTGAACGACACCCGTTGTACATCATTTTGCACTCCTTTGTCGATCACTTTATCTTTACTAACAGGAGACGCGTCCATTATGACGAAAGTCGATGCAATACTAACCTACAGCATCAAAAAAATCTGCATATATACTAATTCCATAATGACGTCATGAAGCCAAACAGTACACCACAAGAAATGGACCGCCCGGTTAGGGACTTTGTGTTCAGTTGTGTAAGCCAAGAATAGATTGAGTGACGAAGAGTGTATACTCGGTTGCTGACGTATACGAGTACATACGTACGAACAGCGTGTATGACGACGTGAGGTGAATGTATATTTAGTTGATGACGTGTAACAGTACATACGTATGAACAATGTGTGCGATGACGCTAGATGATTGTTGATGATGACGTTAGGTTACTGAAATATCTATCGTATGAGGTTGGTCAGTTTTATTTACACTTTGTGTGTTTCGATATGTTGTTTGAAAATATTGGAAACTTTGTCGCTATATTATTTACTTTTATTATAATATTTTATTTGTAAGTTAGGTTACTTTAATTATATATAGTAATTAAATGAGGTTAGTCATTGTTTTTTTTATATTTATATGTAAGGTTACTTTATCATATATTTAAGGTCAGAGTTAGGTTAGGTTAGGTTAGGTTAGGTTAGGTTAGGTTAGGTTAGGTTAGGTTAGGTTAGGTTAGGTTAGGTTAGGTTAGGTTAGGTTAGGTTAGGTTAGGTTAGGTTAGGTTAGGTTAGGTTAGGTTAGGTTAGGTTAGGTTAGGTTAGGTTAGGTTAGGTTAGGTTAGGTTAGGTTAGGTTAGGTTAGGTTAGGTTAGGTTAGGTTAGGTTAGGTTAGGTTAGGTTAGGTTAGGTTAGGTTAGGTTAGGTTAGGTTAGGTTAGGTTAGGTTAGGTTAGGTTAGGTTAGGTTAGGTTAGGTTAGGTTAGGTTAGGTTAGGTTAGGTTAGGTTAGGTTAGGTTAGGTTAGGTTAGGTTAGGTTAGGTTAGGTTAGGTTAGGTTAGGTTAGGTTAGGTTAGGTTAGGTTAGGTTAGGTTAGGTTAGGTTAGGTTAGGTTAGGTTAGGTTAGGTTAGGTTAGGTTAGGTTAGGTTAGGTTAGGTTAGGTTAGGTTAGGTTAGGTTAGGTTAGGTTAGGTTAGGTTAGGTTAGGTTAGGTTAGGTTAGGTTAGGTTAGGTTAGGTTAGGTTAGGTTAGGTTA
Organism: Athripsodes cinereus; assembly: GCA_947579605.1. Taxonomy (NCBI): domain Eukaryota; kingdom Metazoa; phylum Arthropoda; class Insecta; order Trichoptera; family Leptoceridae; genus Athripsodes; species Athripsodes cinereus. The sequence goes on from OX388318.1 coordinate 26,501,038, forward strand.
GGTTAGGTTAGGTTAGGTTAGGTTAGGTTAGGTTAGGTTAGGTTAGGTTAGGTTAGGTTAGGTTAGGTTAGGTTAGGTTAGGTTAGGTTAGGTTAGGTTAGGTTAGGTTAGGTTAGGTTAGGTTAGGTTAGGTTAGGTTAGGTTAGGTTAGGTTAGGTTAGGTTAGGTTAGGTTAGGTTAGGTTAGGTTAGGTTAGGTTAGGTTAGGTTAGGTTAGGTTAGGTTAGGTTAGGTTAGGTTAGGTTAGGTTAGGTTAGGTTAGGTTAGGTTAGGTTAGGTTAGGTTAGGTTAGGTTAGGTTAGGTTAGGTTAGGTTAGGTTAGGTTAGGTTAGGTTAGGTTAGGTTAGGTTAGGTTAGGTTAGGTTAGGTTAGGTTAGGTTAGGTTAGGTTAGGTTAGGTTAGGTTAGGTTAGGTTAGGTTAGGTTAGGTTAGGTTAGGTTAGGTTAGGTTAGGTTAGGTTAGGTTAGGTTAGGTTAGGTTAGGTTAGGTTAGGTTAGGTTAGGTTAGGTTAGGTTAGGTTAGGTTAGGTTAGGTTAGGTTAGGTTAGGTTAGGTTAGGTTAGGTTAGGTTAGGTTAGGTTAGGTTAGGTTAGGTTAGGTTAGGTTAGGTTAGGTTAGGTTAGGTTAGGTTAGGTTAGGTTAGGTTAGGTTAGGTTAGGTTAGGTTAGGTTAGGTTAGGTTAGGTTAGGTTAGGTTAGGTTAGGTTAGGTTAGGTTAGGTTAGGTTAGGTTAGGTTAGGTTAGGTTAGGTTAGGTTAGGTTAGGTTAGGTTAGGTTAGGTTAGGTTAGGTTAGGTTAGGTTAGGTTAGGTTAGGTTAGGTTAGGTTAGGTTAGGTTAGGTTAGGTTAGGTTAGGTTAGGTTAGGTTAGGTTAGGTTAGGTTAGGTTAGGTTAGGTTAGGTTAGGTTAGGTTAGGTTAGGTTAGGTTAGGTTAGGTTAGGTTAGGTTAGGTTAGGTTAGGTTAGGTTAGGTTAGGTTAGGTTAGGTTAGGTTAGGTTAGGTTAGGTTAGGTTAGGTTAGGTTAGGTTAGGTTAGGTTAGGTTAGGTTAGGTTAGGTTAGGTTAGGTTAGGTTAGGTTAGGTTAGGTTAGGTTAGGTTAGGTTAGGTTAGGTTAGGTTAGGTTAGGTTAGGTTAGGTTAGGTTAGGTTAGGTTAGGTTAGGTTAGGTTAGGTTAGGTTAGGTTAGGTTAGGTTAGGTTAGGTTAGGTTAGGTTAGGTTAGGTTAGGTTAGGTTAGGTTAGGTTAGGTTAGGTTAGGTTAGGTTAGGTTAGGTTAGGTTAGGTTAGGTTAGGTTAGGTTAGGTTAGGTTAGGTTAGGTTAGGTTAGGTTAGGTTAGGTTAGGTTAGGTTAGGTTAGGTTAGGTTAGGTTAGGTTAGGTTAGGTTAGGTTAGGTTAGGTTAGGTTAGGTTAGGTTAGGTTAGGTTAGGTTAGGTTAGGTTAGGTTAGGTTAGGTTAGGTTAGGTTAGGTTAGGTTAGGTTAGGTTAGGTTAGGTTAGGTTAGGTTAGGTTAGGTTAGGTTAGGTTAGGTTAGGTTAGGTTAGGTTAGGTTAGGTTAGGTTAGGTTAGGTTAGGTTAGGTTAGGTTAGGTTAGGTTAGGTTAGGTTAGGTTAGGTTAGGTTAGGTTAGGTTAGGTTAGGTTAGGTTAGGTTAGGTTAGGTTAGGTTAGGTTAGGTTAGGTTAGGTTAGGTTAGGTTAGGTTAGGTTAGGTTAGGTTAGGTTAGGTTAGGTTAGGTTAGGTTAGGTTAGGTTAGGTTAGGTTAGGTTAGGTTAGGTTAGGTTAGGTTAGGTTAGGTTAGGTTAGGTTAGGTTAGGTTAGGTTAGGTTAGGTTAGGTTAGGTTAGGTTAGGTTAGGTTAGGTTAGGTTAGGTTAGGTTAGGTTAGGTTAGGTTAGGTTAGGTTAGGTTAGGTTAGGTTAGGTTAGGTTAGGTTAGGTTAGGTTAGGTTAGGTTAGGTTAGGTTAGGTTAGGTTAGGTTAGGTTAGGTTAGGTTAGGTTAGGTTAGGTTAGGTTAGGTTAGGTTAGGTTAGGTTAGGTTAGGTTAGGTTAGGTTAGGTTAGGTTAGGTTAGGTTAGGTTAGGTTAGGTTAGGTTAGGTTAGGTTAGGTTAGGTTAGGTTAGGTTAGGTTAGGTTAGGTTAGGTTAGGTTAGGTTAGGTTAGGTTAGGTTAGGTTAGGTTAGGTTAGGTTAGGTTAGGTTAGGTTAGGTTAGGTTAGGTTAGGTTAGGTTAGGTTAGGTTAGGTTAGGTTAGGTTAGGTTAGGTTAGGTTAGGTTAGGTTAGGTTAGGTTAGGTTAGGTTAGGTTAGGTTAGGTTAGGTTAGGTTAGGTTAGGTTAGGTTAGGTTAGGTTAGGTTAGGTTAGGTTAGGTTAGGTTAGGTTAGGTTAGGTTAGGTTAGGTTAGGTTAGGTTAGGTTAGGTTAGGTTAGGTTAGGTTAGGTTAGGTTAGGTTAGGTTAGGTTAGGTTAGGTTAGGTTAGGTTAGGTTAGGTTAGGTTAGGTTAGGTTAGGTTAGGTTAGGTTAGGTTAGGTTAGGTTAGGTTAGGTTAGGTTAGGTTAGGTTAGGTTAGGTTAGGTTAGGTTAGGTTAGGTTAGGTTAGGTTAGGTTAGGTTAGGTTAGGTTAGGTTAGGTTAGGTTAGGTTAGGTTAGGTTAGGTTAGGTTAGGTTAGGTTAGGTTAGGTTAGGTTAGGTTAGGTTAGGTTAGGTTAGGTTAGGTTAGGTTAGGTTAGGTTAGGTTAGGTTAGGTTAGGTTAGGTTAGGTTAGGTTAGGTTAGGTTAGGTTAGGTTAGGTTAGGTTAGGTTAGGTTAGGTTAGGTTAGGTTAGGTTAGGTTAGGTTAGGTTAGGTTAGGTTAGGTTAGGTTAGGTTAGGTTAGGTTAGGTTAGGTTAGGTTAGGTTAGGTTAGGTTAGGTTAGGTTAGGTTAGGTTAGGTTAGGTTAGGTTAGGTTAGGTTAGGTTAGGTTAGGTTAGGTTAGGTTAGGTTAGGTTAGGTTAGGTTAGGTTAGGTTAGGTTAGGTTAGGTTAGGTTAGGTTAGGTTAGGTTAGGTTAGGTTAGGTTAGGTTAGGTTAGGTTAGGTTAGGTTAGGTTAGGTTAGGTTAGGTTAGGTTAGGTTAGGTTAGGTTAGGTTAGGTTAGGTTAGGTTAGGTTAGGTTAGGTTAGGTTAGGTTAGGTTAGGTTAGGTTAGGTTAGGTTAGGTTAGGTTAGGTTAGGTTAGGTTAGGTTAGGTTAGGTTAGGTTAGGTTAGGTTAGGTTAGGTTAGGTTAGGTTAGGTTAGGTTAGGTTAGGTTAGGTTAGGTTAGGTTAGGTTAGGTTAGGTTAGGTTAGGTTAGGTTAGGTTAGGTTAGGTTAGGTTAGGTTAGGTTAGGTTAGGTTAGGTTAGGTTAGGTTAGGTTAGGTTAGGTTAGGTTAGGTTAGGTTAGGTTAGGTTAGGTTAGGTTAGGTTAGGTTAGGTTAGGTTAGGTTAGGTTAGGTTAGGTTAGGTTAGGTTAGGTTAGGTTAGGTTAGGTTAGGTTAGGTTAGGTTAGGTTAGGTTAGGTTAGTAGGTTAGGTTAGGTTAGGTTAGGTTAGGTTAGGTTAGGTTAGGTTAGGTTAGGTTAGGTTAGGTTAGGTTAGGTTAGGTTAGGTTAGGTTAGGTTAGGTTAGGTTAGGTTAGGTTAGGTTAGGTTAGGTTAGGTTAGGTTAGGTTAGGTTAGGTTAGGTTAGGTTAGGTTAGTTAGGTTAGGTTAGGTTAGGTTAGGTTAGGTTAGGTTAGGTTAGGTTAGGTTAGGTTAGGTTAGGTTAGGTTAGGTTAGGTTAGGTTAGGTTAGGTTAGGTTAGGTTAGGTTAGGTTAGGTTAGTTAGGTTAGGTTAGGTTAGGTTAGGTTAGGTTAGGTTAGGTTAGGTTAGGTTAGGTTAGGTTAGGTTAGGTTAGGTTAGGTTAGGTTAGGTTAGGTTAGGTTAGGTTAGGTTAGGTTAGGTAGGTTAGGTTAGTTAGGTTAGGTTAGGTTAGGGTAGGTTAGGTTAGGTTAGGTTAGGTTAGGTTAGGTTAGGTTAGGTTAGTTAGTTAGGTTAGGTTAGGTTAGGTTAGGTTAGGTTAGGTTAGGTTAGGTTAGGTTAGGTTAGGTTAGGTTAGGTTAGGTTAGTTAGGTTAGGTTAGGTTAGGTTAGGTTAGGTTAGGTTAGGTTAGGTTAGGTTAGGTTAGGTTAGGTTAGGTTAGGTTAGGTTAGGTTAGGTTAGGTTAGGTTAGGTTAGGTTAGGTTAGGTTAGGTTAGGTTAGGTTAGGTTAGGTTAGGTTAGGTTAGGTTAGGTTAGGTTAGGTTAGGTTAGGTTAGGTTAGGTTAGGTTAGGTTAGGTTAGGTTAGGTTAGGTTAGGTTAGGTTAGGTTAGGTTAGGTTAGGTTAGGTTAGGTTAGGTTAGGTTAGGTTAGGTTAGGTTAGGTTAGGTTAGGTTAGGTTAGGTTAGGTTAGGTTAGGTTAGGTTAGGTTAGGTTAGGTTAGTTAGGTTAGGTTAGGTTAGGTTAGGTTAGGTTAGGTTAGGTTAGGTTAGGTTAGGTTAGGTTAGGTTAGGTTAGGTTAGGTTAGGTTAGGTTAGGTTAGGTTAGGTTAGGTTAGGTTAGGTTAGGTTAGGTTAGGTTAGGTTAGGTTAGGTTAGGTTAGGTTAGGTTAGGTTAGGTTAGGTTAGGTTAGGTTAGGTTAGGTTAGGTTAGGTTAGGTTAGGTTAGGTTAGGTTAGGTTAGGTTAGGTTAGGTTAGGTTAGGTTAGGTTAGGTTAGGTTAGGTTAGGTTAGGTTAGGTTAGGTTAGGTTAGGTTAGGTTAGGTTAGGTTAGGTTAGGTTAGGTTAGGTTAGGTTAGGTTAGGTTAGGTTAGGTTAGGTTAGGTTAGGTTAGGTTAGGTTAGGTTAGGTTAGGTTAGGTTAGGTTAGGTTAGGTTAGTTAGGTTAGGTTAGGTTAGGTTAGGTTAGGTTAGGTTAGGTTAGGTTAGGTTAGGTTAGGTTAGGTTAGGTTAGGTTAGGTTAGGTTAGGTTAGGTTAGGTTAGGTTAGGTTAGGTTAGGTTAGGTTAGGTTAGGTTAGGTTAGGTTAGGTTAGGTTAGGTTAGGTTAGTTAGGTTAGGTTAGGTTAGGTTAGGTTAGGTTAGGTTAGGTTAGGTTAGGTTAGGTTAGGTTAGGTTAGGTTAGGTTAGGTTAGGTTAGGTTAGGTTAGGTTAGGTTAGGTTAGGTTAGGTTAGGTTAGGTTAGGTTAGGTTAGGTTAGGTTAGGTTAGGTTAGGTTAGGTTAGGTTAGGTTATGTTAGGTTAGGTTAGGTTAGGTTAGGTTAGGTTAGGTTAGGTTAGGTTAGGTTAGGTTAGGTTAGGTTAGGTTAGGTTAGGTTAGGTTAGGTTAGGTTAGGTTAGGTTAGGTTAGGTTAGGTTAGGTTAGGTTAGGTTAGGTTAGGTTAGGTTAGGTTAGGTTAGGTTAGGTTAGGTTAGGTTAGGTTAGGTTAGGTTAGGTTAGGTTAGGTTAGGTTAGGTTAGGTTAGGTTAGGTTAGGTTAGGTTAGGTTAGGTTAGGTTAGGTTAGGTTAGGTTAGGTTAGGTTAGGTTAGGTTAGGTTAGGTTAGGTTAGGTTAGGTTAGGTTAGGTTAGGTTAGGTTAGGTTAGGTTAGGTTAGGTTAGGTTAGGTTAGGTTAGGTTAGGTTAGGTTAGGTTAGGTTAGGTTAGGTTAGGTTAGGTTAGGTTAGGTTAGGTTAGGTTAGGTTAGGTTAGGTTAGGTTAGGTTAGGTTAGGTTAGGTTAGGTTAGGTTAGGTTAGGTTAGGTTAGGTTAGGTTAGGTTAGGTTAGGTTAGGTTAGGTTAGGTTAGGTTAGGTTAGGTTAGGTTAGGTTAGGTTAGGTTAGGTTAGGTTAGGTTAGGTTAGGTTAGGTTAGGTTAGGTTAGGTTAGGTTAGGTTAGGTTAGGTTAGGTTAGGTTAGGTTAGGTTAGGTTAGGTTAGGTTAGGTTAGGTTAGGTTAGGTTAGGTTAGGTTAGGTTAGGTTAGGTTAGGTTAGGTTAGGTTAGGTTAGGTTAGGTTAGGTTAGGTTAGGTTAGGTTAGGTTAGGTTAGGTTAGGTTAGGTTAGGTTAGGTTAGGTTAGGTTAGGTTAGGTTAGGTTAGGTTAGGTTAGGTTAGGTTAGGTTAGGTTAGGTTAGGTTAGGTTAGGTTAGGTTAGGTTAGGTTAGGTTAGGTTAGGTTAGGTTAGGTTAGGTTAGGTTAGGTTAGGTTAGGTTAGGTTAGGTTAGGTTAGGTTAGGTTAGGTTAGGTTAGGTTAGGTTAGGTTAGGTTAGGTTAGGTTAGGTTAGGTTAGGTTAGGTTAGGTTAGGTTAGGTTAGGTTAGGTTAGGTTAGGTTAGGTTAGGTTAGGTTAGGTTAGGTTAGGTTAGGTTAGGTTAGGTTAGGTTAGGTTAGGTTAGGTTAGGTTAGGTTAGGTTAGGTTAGGTTAGGTTAGGTTAGGTTAGGTTAGGTTAGGTTAGGTTAGGTTAGGTTAGGTTAGGTTAGGTTAGGTTAGGTTAGGTTAGGTTAGGTTAGGTTAGGTTAGGTTAGGTTAGGTTAGGTTAGGTTAGGTTAGGTTAGGTTAGGTTAGGTTAGGTTAGGTTAGGTTAGGTTAGGTTAGGTTAGGTTAGGTTAGGTTAGGTTAGGTTAGGTTAGGTTAGGTTAGGTTAGGTTAGGTTAGGTTAGGTTAGGTTAGGTTAGGTTAGGTTAGGTTAGGTTAGGTTAGGTTAGGTTAGGTTAGGTTAGGTTAGGTTAGGTTAGGTTAGGTTAGGTTAGGTTAGGTTAGGTTAGGTTAGGTTAGGTTAGGTTAGGTTAGGTTAGGTTAGGTTAGGTTAGGTTAGGTTAGGTTAGGTTAGGTTAGGTTAGGTTAGGTTAGGTTAGGTTAGGTTAGGTTAGGTTAGGTTAGGTTAGGTTAGGTTAGGTTAGGTTAGGTTAGGTTAGGTTAGGTTAGGTTAGGTTAGGTTAGGTTAGGTTAGGTTAGGTTAGGTTAGGTTAGGTTAGGTTAGGTTAGGTTAGGTTAGGTTAGGTTAGGTTAGGTTAGGTTAG